>RCUC01136018.1:0-55395 GCA_003697995.1 Taxidea taxus jeffersonii
TGATGGCTCGGGGATGGGCTCTGAATAAAAATATTCCATCTATAAAAATATACTAATGTAGGAGGAGGGATTCATACACTTTTGGAACTCATTTTAGTAATTAAGCTTTTATTTATTTAATATACTAAATATTTTACTTTTTCTTTTCCACATTTCATTTGAACTCTTCACATGCATCTGTAGACATCAATGTATTTGTCTTGGGCCAATTTTTCCATTCACCAGAAACTTTTTTAGTACATGCCATCTTTCTTCTAAGTTGTTTGACATGTACTACCACATTTGCCTGCATTTATTACTTTCACTTTGTAAGTAACCACTACCTATTATGAGGGTAGTTGTTTGTGTGATCATTTTAATTTGGCTTATAAATGTACATTCATTAAATGAAGAGTGTTTAAACAAAAATAAATAAAACCCTATTCAGACTATACATATCTTCAGATTCCACTTGGCATAGTTATTGAGTCCATTTTGTTCTGGGACTCTGTGGGATGTACTATACCTGGGAAGCCAGAAGACCCTGATTGTCCCAAGGTCAAGGGGCGTTAAAATCATCCACCTTTTCAAATCTGGCAGGTGTTTAACATGATGTATGTATATCCAGTTTACTTCCCAGCATTTCCAAGAATTTCATAGAGCAATATTCCCTTTCACCTGAAAGGTTTCATTTATTTTTCTTCTAGAGCAGACTTCATAACCTTTTCTCATTACTAATCTTCATGGGATGAATTTCAGACCTTTAAATGTCTCATGTCTCTTGAGCATCACCTAGACTCAAAAAACTAAGCTTATTTTGTAATAGTATACACATCCCAACATACCATAGTGCTAAGTATATGTATACAACTAAAATTTTGTCTTTTCTGTTTTTAATTTATTGAAATTAATAACTTGCTGACTCACATCAGAAGGAATCTCTCCAGTTATAGGCAAAGGAGCTTAGAGGTGGTAGATACTTCTCTATGAAGAAGCACAAAGCAAATATAATATTGTTATTTATTCTGTGGTAGGAACTTGTGTTAAATATTTTGCATTCATTTTCTCAATTTAATCCTCCCAACTTCCCTATGAAATCTCCATCTTGTTCATAAGGAAGCAAAGAAAATTTGCTCCAGAACTGGTCAGTGGTGGAACCTGTATCACTCCTCAGGTATGACTCCATCTCCATTCTCCACTCCCTCATGGGCTTTTTCCTGTGGTAAAAATGATGGAGAAAGCACTCAATATGTCCCTAATTGACCTCTATTATGAGTTCTCAAATTGTGTCATGAAAATGTCTTTTCTCCTATTACATCCTGACATCATGGAAGAGCATGTTGTCCTCCTATTCAGTGCTTGGACTCAGGATATTGTAAATGCTTAATAAATGTCTATCACATGAGTAATTAACTGGAGCTAATCTTAAAATACAGGGCCAGATTCATTCCCTTTGCAGAATGCCTCTTGCTACTCCTTAACACAACCAAAATCTTAGTAAGATGCAATATTGATACTAAACTTTAAAAATTTACTCATATTAGATAGGGAGGAGGGGAAGATGGGGAGAGCGAATCCTAAGCAGACTCTTCGCTGAGCTTGGAGCCTGACAGGGCGCTTGATTCCAGGATGCTGAGATCACAACCTGAGCTGAAACCAAGAGTCAAATGCTTAGCGCCCTGGCGCCCTGATTGCTAAACATTTATAAATTTCAAGTAAATAATAAAAAGTTTATCAAATCTTGAATTCCAGGAAATGAAGTTTCACCCACATTAGGGTAGTCTATGGTAGGGGAGGAGGCCAATTTTAATGTGGGCAGGAAAAAAGTTAGATGTAACTTGGGTTGTGAAATCTCCACATTCAAGGGTCAGTTTCTTATAAAGTTCAGGTGACAACAGTTCTGCATTATGTCTGACTGCCTCTAGGAAGTATACCTCTTAATCTGATTCCTCTCCCCATTACATTTGGGGGATTCTGATGCTTGTGTGTTCCAATCATTTGTGTCAGCAGTCACCAGCCACCTGCTCCCCTAAGGGTGACTTACTGCTATCTTTTACCTGTCTTTCCTATGCAGCTATTGTCCCTTCTGTACTGCCTCAGGTCAGCAGAGACCCAGGCCCTTAATACCTCAAAGCACAGCTGCATCCAGGCTCTACAATTTTATCCAGATTTTGGAGCAAAGGGAAATTGCAATGTGGGAAAAAAAATGTGGGTGCTGAAGATACATATTAGTGCTCCTGGAGTCCAGGGGTTATGCCTTAATGGTAGAATTGGAGAGGCCATTTCTCTCCTTGGACTTGACCCAACATCCTCTCTTATTCCTGCAGGACTGCTTGTGAGAATATCCTTGTTGCCTGGAATAAGACTCCACCACATTTTCTGGGGCCCGGTGAAAGGCGAAAGAAACTTTTTAAATTTTTTTATTTTTTTAAAGATTTTATTTATTTACTTGACAGAGGGAGAGACAAACACACAGTGAGAGGGAGCACAAGCAGGGGGAGTGGGAGAGGGAGAAGCAGGCTTCCCACTGAGCAGGGAGCCCAATGTGGGGCTCGATCCCAGGACTCTGGGATCATGACCTGAGCTGAAGATAGACACTTAACAACTGAGCCACCCAGGGGCCCCAAGAAACTTTTTAAAAAATAATTTATTGAGGGACGCCTGGGTGGCTCAGTTGGTTAAGCGGCTGCCTTCGGCTCAGGTCATGATCCCAGCGTCCTGGGATCGAGTCCCACATCGGGCTCCTTGCTCGGCAGGGAGCCTGCTTCTCCCTCTGCCTCTGCCTGCCTCTCTGTCTGCCTGTGCTCTCTCTCTCTCTCTCTAGCAAAAAAAAAAAAAAAAGATAAAAAATAATTTATTGAAAACCCAGATCACATCTTCATAACCTCACATGAATATAATTCTGCCCACAACAAAGACATATGTTAGTTTGATAAAAATTCAGCTTTTTGTATGTTTAAACTTCATTTTTAAGCTTATTTTTATTGAAATAAAATTGACATATTAGTTTCAGGTGTACAACATGATTCGTATTTGCAAATACTGTGAAATGGTTACCACAGTAAGTCTAGTTAACATCCGTCACCACAGTTATAATTTTTTTTCTTATGATGAGAACTTTTATTTATTTATTTATTTATTTTAAAAGATTTTATTTATTTATTTGACAGAGATCACAAGCAGGTAGGGAAGCAGGCAGAGAGAGAGGAGGAAGCAGGCTCCCTGCCGAGCAGAGAGCCTGATGCGGGGCTCGATCCCAGGACCCTGGGATCACAACCCGAGCCGAAGGCAGAGGCTTTAACCCGCTGAGCCACCCAAGCACCCCGATGAGAACTTTTAAGTTCTACTCTCTTAGCAATTTTCAAATACACAATACAGTATTAATTAGTCATCATGCTGTATATTATATCCCCAGGACTTATTTATTCTAACTGAAAGTCTGTACTTTTTGGTCACCTTCACCCATTTCACCAATCCTCTCATGCCCTGCCTCTGGCAATTTATTCTCTGTATCTATGAGATATTTTTGCTTTTTGCTTGTTTTTAGATTCCACATACAGGTGAGATCATATGGTATTGGTCTTTCTCTAGTGACTTATTTTACTTATCAGAATTCTCTCAAGAACCATTCATATTGTTATAAATGGCAAGATTTCTTTCTTTTTTATTGCTCAATAATATTGTATATATATTACATATACCATTCCCTTATATATAGTATATATTAGATATTTTATATGTATATATAAATATGTATATTTTTTAATCCATTCATCCAATGATAAACACATAGGTGCTTCCATGTCTTGGTTATTGTAAATAATGCTCCACAAGTATGGAGGTACAGAGATCTTTTCAATTTAATGTTTTCATTTCCTTTGGATAGCCAGTAGTGGAATTACTAAATCATATCATAGTTGTCTTTATAATTTTTTGAGGAACCTCCATAGTGTTTTTCATAGTGGCTGCACCAATTTATACTTCCCCCAACAATGCACAAGAGTTCCCTTTTGTCCACATCCTAGCCAACTCTTGTTATTTCATGTCTTTGATAATAACATTTCTAACATGTGTAGTGTAATATCTCATTGTAGCTTTGATTTGCATTTCCCTGATGATTAGTGGTCCTGGGTTCCTTTTTATGGGCCTGTTTGCCATCTGGTATGTCTTTTCTGCAAAATATCTATTCAGGTGCTCTGCCCATTTTTTATTTGGATTGTTTTATTGCTATTTAGTTGTTGGAGTTCTTTACATATTTTGGATATTAACCCCTTATTAAATACATGATTTGCAAATACTTTCTTCCACTCAGTAGCTGCATTTTCATTTTATTGATGGTTTCCTTTACTGTGGAAGCCTTTAGTTTTTATTTTAGATTTTATTTAAATTCAAGTTAGTTAGCATAGTTAGTTTCAGGGATAGAATTTAGTGATTCATCACTTGCATATAACATCCAGTGCTCATTTCATCAAGTGCCCTCCTTAATGTCCATCACTCATTTTACTCAATGCCCCCACTCACCTCCCCTCCAACAACTCAGTTCATTCCCTATTTTTTTAAAAAAAGATTTTATCTATTTAGAATTTGAGAGATAGAGAGCAAGAGAGAACACAAGTCAAGCAGGGGGGGTGGGGAGGGCCAGAGGGAGAGGGAGAAGCAAATTCCCTGCAGAGCAGGGAGTCCAATGTGGGGCTCCATCCCAGGACCCTGAGCTCATGACCTGAGCTGAAGGCAGACACTTAAGTGACTGAGTCCACACTGGTGTCCAGTTTGTTCCCTATTGTTAAGAGTCTCTTATGCTTTGCTTCCTTCTCTGTTTTTAGCTTACCTTATTTTTCCTTCCCTTCCCCTATGTTCATCAGTTTTGTTTCTTAAATTGCACATACATATGATATTTGTCTTTCTCTGACTGACTTATTTTGCTTAGCATAATACCCTCTAGTTCCATCCATGTTGTTGCAAATGGCAAGATTCCGTTCTTTTTGGTGGCTGAGTAATATTCCATTGTGTATATATACCACATCTTCTTTGTCCATTTGTCAGTTGATGGACATGTGGGCTCTTTCCACATTTTGACTACTGTGGATAGTGTTGCTTATAAACAATGGGGGGCATATGCCCCTTGAGATCACTGCATTTGTATCCTTTGGATAAACACCTAGTAGTGCA
The DNA here is from genome assembly GCA_003697995.1 of Taxidea taxus jeffersonii. Taxonomy (NCBI): domain Eukaryota; kingdom Metazoa; phylum Chordata; class Mammalia; order Carnivora; family Mustelidae; genus Taxidea; species Taxidea taxus. The sequence goes on from RCUC01136018.1 coordinate 5,149, forward strand.
GTTGCTGGGTCATAGGGTAGCTCTATGTTTAACTTTTTGAGGAAACTCCATACAGTTTTCCAGAGTGCCTGTACCAGTTTGTATTCCCACCAACAGTGTAGGAGGGTCCCCCCTTCGTGACGTCCTCATCAACATCTGTTGTTTCCTGAGTTTTAGCCATTCTGACTGTTGTGAGGTGGTATCATTGTGGTTCTGATTTATATTTCCCTGATGCTAAGTGATGTTGAGTACTTTTTCACGTGTCTGTTAGCCATTTCTATGTCTTCTTTGGAGAAATGTCTATTCATGTTTTCTGCCCATTTCTTGACTGGATTTTTTTGTTTTTTGGGTGTTGTGTTTGAGAAGTTCTTTACAGACTTTGGATACTAGCCCTTTATCTGATAAGCCACTTGCAAATATTTTCTCCCATTCTGTAGGTTGCCTTTTAGTTTTGTTGACTGTTTTCTTTGTTGTGCAAAAGCTTTTTATCTTGGTGAAGCCCCAGTAGCTTATTTTTGCTTTTGTTTCTCTTGCCTCTGGAGACATGTCTAGTAAGAATTTGTTGCAGCCAAGGTCAAAGAGGTTGCTGCCTGTGTTCTCCTCTAGGATTTTGACGTATTCCTATCTCACATTTAGGTTTGTTATCTATTTTGAGTTTATTTTTGTGCGTGGTTTAAGAAAGAGATCTGATTTCATTCTTTGGCATGTGGCTGTCCAGTTTTCCCAACATCATTTGTGGAAGACTGTCTTTTTTCCATTGGCTATTGTTTATGATAGAGCTGAGGGTCCATTTCTGAGTTCTTTGTTCTGCTCCACTGATCTGTGTCTACCTTTGTGCCTGCACCATTACTGTCTTGATGATTATAGCTTTGTGATACAACTTAAAATCCAGAATTGTGATACCTCCAGCTTTGGTTTTCTTTTTCAGCATTCCTTTGGCTATTCATACTATTTCCATACACATTTTAGAATTGGCATCAATTGATGAATGGATTAAAAAGATGTGATATAGGGGCACCTGGGTGGCTCAGTGGGTTAAAGCCTCTGCCTTCAGCTCAGGTCATGATCCCAGGGTCCTGGGATCGAGCCCCGCATCGGGCTCTCTGCTCAGCGTGGAGCCTGCTTCTCCCCATCTCTCTGCCTGCCTCTCTGCCTACTTGTGATCTCTGTCAAATAAATAAATAAATCTTTTAACAAAAAGTATATATATACATATATATATATATATATATATTTACTCAGCTACCAAAAAAGGAAAACATTATGCTAAGTAAAAAAAAGCCAGTCACAAAAGTTCACATATTGTATGATTTCATTTATATTAATGTCTGAAATAGGTAAATCAAAGAAAGTTTAGGTAGAAGCAGCTTAGGGGAGAGAATGGGGAGTGATAAAAATATTCTAAAATTAGATTATGATGGTGTCTGTACAATCTGTAAATATTCTAAGACCACTGAATTATAAGCTTTAAATGGGTGAATTTTTTAGTATGTTAATTATACATCAATAAAGCTATTTTTATTTTATTTTTTAAAAAGATTTTATTTATTTATTTGACAGCGAGTATAAGCAGGAAGAGCAGCAGGCAGAGGGAGAGGGAGAAGTAGGCTCTCCACTGAGCAGGGAATCCAATGCAGGGCTTGATCCCAGGACTCTGGGATTATGACCTGAGCCACCCAGATGCCCTAATAAAGCTATTTTTTAAAGTGAAGAACATTAAATATATGGCTAAATCTCTCTCGATCACTTCTCCCCAGTCCTCCCTATTGGGAACCATTATTATCAGTTTTTTTTTTTTAAGATTTTATTTATTTATTTGACAGAGAGAGATCACAAGTAGGCAGAGAGAGAGGGGGAGGCAGGCTCCCTGCTGAACAGAGAGCCCGATGTGGGACTCGATCCCAGGACCCTGAGATCATGACCTGAGCCGAAGACAGAGGCTTTAACCCTCTGAGCCACCCAAGAGCCCCCATTATTATCAGTTTTGTCCATTTTTAGGTAGAAAATATGTGGTATTGTTTTATGTACAAATTTATGTATAACAAATAGTATAATGCTTTTAAAAACTCATATTTTGGAGATAGGTCCATTTTACACAAAAGTCTTCAAACGAAGTGCTCTGGTGGGATCCTGGGCATTATAAATGCTTAGTATATTTGATGTAATTCAAATAAAGCAGAATCACAATATCTGGGGATGGCAATGTCATTTCTGCAAAGGATTTCATTCCTGGCTGATTCATTGAGCCTCTATGATGGGTCAAATATTCCCAATGATATAGTATGCACTTTGTTGTATTCTCCTTAAATTAAAAAAAAAAACTTTTTGGAGAAAAACATGCATAGTAAAGCGGAAATCCTGGGCAAGTTCTTAGTCAAAAGGGAAACTTTGAAGGAAGTAACAATACTTTGTATTTGCCTCACACTTTATACTTTGCAAAGCATTTCTAGAAATGGCTGTTGAACAATCAACAAATCTCATATATTGTTATTTCCATGTTACAAACAAGAAGCTGATTCTTAAAAAGATTAAATGACAAAAATAACAATTTGCAAATAACTAAACTGGGACTTGAATTCAGGTTTTCTAGGTTTAAAAACAAAACAAAAATGAAACTAAAAACTTTTTGAGTAAGGCTTCATATTGCAGTCCATGGAAAAATTATTTATCATACAATGCTACTTTTTAATGCTTAGGAATCATATTTAATTATGAGAAAGGAAGGGAGATTTGTAGAAAGTGGCACAGCACTCCTTTTCAGAATCTCCTCAAATCACTCCATAAAGACAAAGCACTAGGATGGTAAAATCAAAACTTATGAGTAACAACAAAAGCTGATAAGGCATCTCACAAACCCCAAAGTAGGCGTAGATGAAGACAAACTACTGACAGCTCCAAGACCCAAGTGGTATTAGTATGTGTCAGAGAGAAATCAGAGTAATGAGATGCCAACTGGACCCCAGAACAAGAAAACCCCTAACTATCAAACAGATTCTCTGGGAAGTATAGTGAGCCAATTTGACAAAACCAAACAAGAGGGGTGCCTGGGTGGCTCAGTGGGTTAAGCCTCTGCCTTTGGCTCAGATCATGGTCTCAGGGTTCTGAGATTGAGCCCTGCATCGGACTGTCTGTTCAGCAGGGAGCCTGCTTCCCCTTCTTTGTCTGCCTGCTTCTCTGCCTTTGTGCTCTCTCTCTCTCTCTGTGTCAAATAAATAAATAAAATCTTTAAAAAAGGGATGCCTGGGTGGCTCAGTTGGTAAGCAGCTGCCTTTGGCTCAGGTCATGATCCCAGCGTCCTGGGATCGAGTCCCACATCGGGCTCCTTGCTCGGCAGGGAGCCTGCTTCTCCCTCTGCCTCTGCCTGCCTCTCTGTCTCCCTGTGCTTGCTTTCACTCTCTCTCTCTCTGACAAATAAATAAATAAATAATCTTTAAATGCTCTTTAAAAAAAATAAAAATAAAATAAATAAAATGTTATTTGCCATTAGATTTTGGTAAACGGTCTTCACTATGTTTATGTAGTATTTTTGGTTCCTATGAAATTTTCAAAAATAGGGATAGGTGGTGAATTTTAACAAATTTTTGGCATGTACTCTTATGTTCATTTTTTTCTCCTTTACGTTTTTGTGATGAATTATGATGAATCATTTTTTAAAATTTAACTTATTTTATTTAAATTCAGTTAGTTAACATATAGTTAACATATAGTTAACATATATCATTAGTTTTAGATTTGGAGTATGAGTATTTCTTTTCTTTTTTTTAGATTTTATTTATTTATTTGTCAGAGAGAGTGAGCACAGGCAGACAGAGTGGCAGGCAGAGGCAGAGGGAGAAGCAGGCTCCCTGCCGAGCAAGGAGCCCGATGTGGGACCCGATCCCAGGACGCTGGGATCATGACCTGAGCCGAAGGCAGCCGCTTAACCCACTGAGCCACCCAGGCGTCCCAAGTATGATTATTTCTTTAGATGTGGCGTTATTATTATTTCTTAATGCCAAATTGATGGTTGTATTTCTGGCACTAATACTTTTTGAGCATAGTATTTTCCTCCAATTCACAAGATTTGTAATATATCTTTTTGTTTGCATCCACAGTCAGAATAAGTGAGATTTGTCTCTGACTTTAAAAATGCCATTTTTTTTTCAAAGCTTTATTTTTATTTTTTTGTTTTATATTAGTCACCATATAATACTTTATTAGTTTTTGACGTAGTGTTCCAAGATTCACTGTTTGCACATAACACAGAGTGCTCCATGCAATGCGTGCCCTCTTTCATACCCACCACCAGGCTCACTCACCCCCTAACCTCCTCCCCCCTAAAATCCTCAGTTTGTTTCTCAGAGTCCACAATCTATCATGGTTCATCTCCCCCTCCAATTCCCCCCTTCACTTTTTCTTTCCTTCTCCTGATGTCCTCCATGTTATTCCTTATGCTCCACAAATAAGTAAAACCATATGATAATTGACTTTCTCTGCATAACTGATTTCACTCAGCATAATCTCCTCCAGTCCCATCCATGTTGATACAAAAGTTGGGTATTCATCCTTTCTGATGCCTGAGTAATATTCCATTGGGTATAAGGACTGCATCTTCTTTATCCATTTGTCTGTTGAAGGGCGTCTCGGCTCTTTCCACAGTTTGGCTATTGTGGACATTGCTGCTATGAACACTGAAGTACATATGGCCCTTCTTTTCACTACATCTGTATCTCTGGGGCAAATATGCAGTAGTGCAATTGCTGGGTCATGGTGTAGCTCTATTTCTAAATTTTTGAGCAATCTCCACACTGTTTTCCAAAGTGGCTGCACCAACCTGCATTCCCACCAACAGTGTAAGAGGGTTCCCCTCTCTCCACATCCTTTCCAACATTTGCTGTTTCTTGCCATGTTAGCTATTCTAACTGGTATATGGTGGTATCTCAATATGGTTTTGATTTGAATTTCCCTGATGGTAAATGATAATGAACATTTTTTCATGTGTCTGTTAGTCATATTTATGTCTTCATTGGAGAAGTGTCTGTTCATTACAACAGCACCAAAACCCCTAAGATACCTTGGAATAAACCTAACCAAAGAGATGAAGGGTCTATACTTGAGGAACTACAGAACGCTCATGAAAGAAATTGAAAAAGACAAAGAAAGATGGAAAAACATTCCATTCTCATGGATCAGAAGAATAAACATTGTTAAAATGTCTATGCTGCCCAGAGCAATCTATACTTTCAATACCACCCTGATCAAAATACCATTGGCATTTTTCAAAGTGCTGGAACAAGCAGTCCTAAAATTTGTATGGAACCAGAAAAGACCCCAAATCACCAAGGAATTGTTGAAAAAGAAAAACAAAACTAGGGGCATCACGTTGCCTGGTTTCAAGCTATCTTACAAAGCTGTGATCACCAAGACAGCATGGTACTAGCACAAAAACAGACCCACAGACCAGTGGAACAGAATAGAGGGCCCAGATATGCACCCTCAACTCTATGGTCAAATAATCTTCAACAAAGCAGGAAAAAATATCCAGTGGAAAAAAAATAGTTTCTTCAATAAATGGTGCTGGGAAAATTGGACAGCTATGTACAGAAGAATGAAACTCAACCATTCTCTTCCATACACAAAGATAAACTCAAAATGGAGAAAAGAACTCAATGTGAGACAGGAATCCAGCAATATCCTAGAGGAGAACACAGACAGTAAGTAACCTCTTTACCATCAGCCACAGCAACTTCTTTCAAGACACATCTCCAAAGGCAAGGGAAACGAAAGTGAAAATGAACTTTTGGGACTTCATCAAGAGAAAAAGCTTCTGCACAGCAAACAAAATAATGTCAATAAAAACAGTCAACAAAACAATGAGGCAACCCACAGAATAGGAGAAGATATTCGCAAATGACGCTACAGACAAAGGGCTGATATCTAAGATCTATAAAGAACTTCCCAAACTCAATACCCAAAAACAGATAATCAAGTTAAGAAATGTCATCTTTATCAAGTTAGGGTATTATGATTATCTTAACTCTATATAGAACCTTCCATATTTTCCTTTAGCTTTTCAAATTTAATGACAACAGATTTGCACAAATATTTTTATATAATTTCAAATCTCTTCCATATGCATATCATACATTCCTAATTATTTGTTTTTTATTGCAGTAACAACATAAGAAATCTATTTTTTCGACAAAATTTTAAACTTTTTTTTTTAGGATTTTATTTATTTATTTGAGCACAAACAGAGGGAGCAGCAGGCAGAGGGAGAAGCAGGCTCCCCACTGAGCAAAGAATCTGATGTGGGGCTCGATCCCAGGACTCTGGGATTATGACCTGAGCCAAAGGTGGATGCTTAACCATTTGAGCCACCCAAGCACCCCATTTTTATCAAAATGTTAAGTATAGTATACATTATTGTTGACTATGGGTACAATATTGTACCCAGAACTTACTTACCTTGCTGAACTGAAACTTGATGCCACTGATTAATAAATCCCCATATCCTGGGGCACCTGGGTGGCTCAGTGGGTTAAGCCTCTGCCTTCAGCTTAGGTCATGATCTCAGGGTCCTGGAATCGAGTCCCACATCGGGCTCTCTGCTTGGCAGGGAGCCTGCTTCCTCCTCTCTCTCTGCCTGCCTCTCTGCCTACTTGTGATCTCTGTCAAATAAATAAATAAAATATTAAAAAAAAAGTAATTACTGATAGGGAAGGATTTACCATTGGCATTTTGCTGTTTTGTGTTAGTCTTGCAGTTCTTTTGTTGGCCTTTTCTTCTGTCTTTTGTGTTTTATTAAATTTTTGGTATTTGATAGGTTTTATTCCTTTCTTTTGTAACTTCTATTGATATTTTTTTGTGGTTACCTTGGGGTTTACATAAAATAGAAGAGTTTAGGGACGCCTGGGTGGCTCAGTTGGTTAAGCAGCTGCCTTCGGCTCAGGTCATGATCCCAGCGTCCTGGGATCGAGTCCCACACTGGGCTCCTTGCTCAGCAGGGAGCCTGCTTCTCCCTCTGCCTCTGCCTGCCTCTCTGTCTGCCTGTGTTCTCTCTCCCTCTCTAACTAATAAATAAATAAAAAAAATAGAAGAGTTTATTTTACGCTGATAACTTAAGCTTAATCACATAAAAAACTCAACATTTAACTTCCCTCCTCCTACTTTGCTATTGTCGTTACAATTAGCATCTATTCACATTGCGCATCTTTTAATATATTTTTAGTTACCTTTAGCACTTTTTCTCTTTCAATTTTATATTAGAATTAAAAATGATTTACTCACCACCATTATAGGAGTACAGTTTTTTGTATTTATATATTTGCCTTTTATAATGAGTTTCATATTTTCTTATGATATTGTATTGCTTTATAGCACCCTTTCAACTTGAAGAACTACATTTATCATTTCTTTTTTTTTTTTTTTTTTAGTTATTTGTTAGAGAGAGAGCGAGCACAGGCAGGCAGAGGCAGGCAGAGGCAGAGGGAGAAGCAGGCTCCCTGCCGAGCAAGGAGCCCGATGTGGGACTCGATCCCAGGACACTGGGATCACGACCTGAGCCGAAGGGAGCTGCTTAACCAACTGAGCCACCCAGGCGTCCCATTTATCATTTCTTTTAAGGCAGTTCTAGTAGTGATGAACTCCCTCAGCTTTTGTTTGGGAAACTCTTTATCTCTGTTTTTGTTGGATAATTTTGACAGATAGAATATTCTTGGTTGGCAAGGTTCTTCTCAGTTTGAACATATCATGCAACTCCTTTTTGGTCTACAAAGCTTCTGCTAAAAAGTAAAAACACTTAGAGGGGCACCTGGGTGGCTCAGTGGGTTGGGCCTCTGCCTTCAGCTCGGGCTATGGTCTCAGGGTCCTGGGATCAAGTCCCGCATCAGGCTCTCTGCTCAGTGGGGAATCTGCTTCCCCCTCTCTCTCTGCCTGCCTCTCTACCTACTTGTGATCTCTCCCTCTGTCAAATAAACACATAAAATCTTAAAAAAAAAAAAAACCCAAAACATATAGAGTCATAAATGTTCCCTTGTATATGATAGGTCACTTTTTTCTTGCTGCTTTCAAAATTCTCTTTGTCTTTGATTTCTAACAATTTGATTATGACATGTCTCAGTGTGGCTATCTGTGGACTCCTCCTGTTTGGTGTTCTCTAGTCTTTGTGGATTTGTATGTTCATTTTCTTCTCCAGATCTGCAAAGGTTTCAGCCTCTATATTTATTTGATTAAGCTTTCTGGTCCTTTTTTCCCCACTCTGTCCTCTTTCTGGGACTCCTATAATGTGTATATTGCTCTTTTATGGTATCCATTAAGTCCCTTAAGATTTCATTTTTTTCCTTTTTGCTCCTCTGACTGAATTCTTTCCAGTGATCTGTCTTTGAGTTCACTGATCCTTTCTTCTACTTGATCTAGTCTGATACTGAACCCTTCTAGTGAATTTTTTAGTTCAGTTATTGTGTTCTACAGCTCCATGATTTCTGTCTGGTATTTTTTCTTTAATATCTTCTATCACTGTTGAAATTCTCACTTTGTTCATGCATTATTTTCTTGACCTCAGTAAGCATCTTCCTGATGGTTATTTTAATTTCTCTATGAGGTGAATCTTATGCCTCCATTTCATTAGAGTTTGTTTCTAGAGATTTATCTTACTCCTTTATTTGAAACTTATCTGCATGATTCTTCATTTTCCTTGACTTCTTCTGTTGGTGTCTGTGTATTAAACAAAGCAGGCACCTCCCTCAGTCTTCATGGACTGGCCTCATGCAGAAAACCTCCACTGACCAGTCTAGCCAGAGATTCTGGGCATCTCTACCAACTCTTTATCTCCCTCAGGGAACAGCAGGAAGCTATGTTTTTGTCTCCCTGCTCTGTGCTAAGCCAGTGGTAGGAGGTATAGCATCCATCAGTCCAAACCACCATCTCTGTTCTCCATGAGGTGACTATACTGCATCAGATCATCAAGGTTCCAAGTCCAGCAAGACTGATGCCAGTTTGGGGGCAGTCCTAGAAAAGTTGGGGTATATGATATATAGATTAACTCTCTCCCTCCTCAAGGAGAAGCTAAGGTGTGATTTTTCATCTTCTCACTCTGTGCTGAACAGGGGGTAGATACTATGATATCTACCTGTCCAAATTGCCATCTCTGTTCTCCCCCAAAGAAGCTAAACTGTGCAAGACCCATAAGATCTCTAATATTGTCAGGACATAAGCTAGTCCACTGGAGAGCCCTCTGAGAAAATGTGGGTGCTGGAAATGTAAACCAACCCCTTCTCTCCCATGAAAGAAGCTGGGAGCTGGGGGGTGTCTCCTTCTGATTATATAGCACTATTACAGGGGTAGGGATTCTGGCAAGAAGGTGTCGCCAATCTATCAGCAATCAGAGTCTGGATGCATGTTCACCTGGGGTGCAGGGAGCTTTCAATTAATATATGTTTCTGAGGGAAATGAGGGCCCAGGTCTTACTATCCTGCCATCTTGCTAATGTCCCCTTAAACAATTTTTTATTACAAAATTCATGACTTTTTATCACTGATTTTTACAGTTTTTTAAATGGGCACAAGAATATGGAATTAGGAAACAATTATCATATATGTGTGTATAAAATATCAAGCTTGTTGTTTCTATTATATTTTGTGTGTATACCATTCTTTATTATTTAGTTTACTGGCAAATTCTGAATATATACTGTATTTAAAACTTCCTCTTGGGACGCCTGGGTGGCTCAGTTGGTTAAGCGGCTGCCTTCGGCTCAGGTCATGATCCCAGCATCCTGGGATCGAGTCCCACATCGGGCTCCTTGCTCAGCAGGGAGCCTGCTTCTGCCTCTGCCTGCCTCTGTCTGCCTGTGCTCGCTTGCTCTCTCTAACAAATAAATAAAATCTTAAAAAAAAAAACTTCCTCTTAAATTATGTTTTTATCTTCCCTTATATTCCTTATATTATACTGTCCTTTATCTTCCTTATATTCTAATAGCTTTAATAATTTTTTTCAGTGATCCAAAATTCATTGTTTATGCACCACACCCAGTGCACTACATGCCCTCCTTAATACCCACCACTGGGCTCACCCAACCCCCTTCCCTCCTCCTCCAAAACCCTCAGTTTTTTCTCAGTGTCCACAGTCTCTCACGGTTTGTCTCCCTTCTCTGATTTCCCCCCAACTCCTTTCTCCTCTCCATCTCCCAATGGCCTTCATGTTATTCCTTATGCTCCACAAGTAAGCGAAACCATATGATAATTGACTCTCTCTGCTTGACTTATTTCACTCAGCATAATCTCCTCCAGTCCTGTCCATGTTGATACAAAAGTTGGGTATTCATCCTTTCTGATGGAGACATAATACTCCATTGTGTTATGGACCATATCTTCTTTATCCATTCATCTGTTGAAGGGCATCTTGTTTCTTTCCACAGCTTGGCAACTGTGGCCATTGCTGCTATGAACATTAGGGTACAGATGGCTCTTCTTTTCAGTACATCTGTATCTTTGGGGTAAATACCCAGTAGTGCAATTGCAGGGTCATGGGTAGCTCTATTTTTAATTTCTTAAGGAATCTCCACACTGTTTTCCAAAGTGGCTGTACCAGCATGCATTCCCACCAACAATGTAACAGGGTTCCCCTTTCTCTACATCCTCTCCAACACTTGTTGTTTACTGTCTTGTTGATTTTGGCCATTTTAACTGGTGTAAGGTTGAACAAGATTGAACCTGGTGTAAGGTCATCTCAATGTGGTTTTGATTTGAATCTCCCTGATACCTAATGATGATGAACATTTTTTCATGTGTCTGTTAGCCATTTTTATGTCTTCTCTGGAGAAGTGTCTGTTCATGTCTTCTGCCCATTTTTTTATGTGATTTTCTGTTTTGTGTGTGTTGAGTTTGAGTTCTTTATAGATCTTGGATATCAGGCCTTTGTCTGTAGTGTCATTTGCAAATATCTTCTCCCATTCCATGGGTTGCCTCTTTGTTTTGTTGACTCTTTCCTTTGCTATGCAGAAGATTTTGATCTTGATGAAGTCCCAAAAGTTCATTTTTGCTTTTGTTTCCTTTGCCTTTGGAGACATGTCTTGAAAGAAGTTGCTATGGCTGATGTCAAAGAGGTTATTGCCTATGTTCTCCTCTAGGGTTTTCATAGATTCCCACCTCACCTTGAGGTCTTTTATCCATTTCAAGTTTATTTTTGTGTATGGTGTAAGAGAATGGTCGAGTTTCATTCTTCTGTACACAGCTGTCCAATTTTCCCAGCACCATTTATTGAAGAAACTATCTTTTTTCCACTGGATATTTTTTTCGGCTTTGTCGAAGATTATTTGACCATAGAGTTGAGGGTGCATATCTGGGCTCTCTACTCTGTTCCACTGGTCTATGTGTCTGTTTTTGTGCCAGTACCATGCCGTCTTGGTGATCACATCTTTGTAGTAAAGATTGAAATCAGGCAACATGATGCCCCCAGGTTTTTTTCTTTTTCAACATTTCCTTAGTAACTCTGGGTCTTTTCTGGTTCCATACAAATTTTAGGACTGCTTGTTCAAGCTCTCTGAAAAATGCTGGAGGAATTTTGATCGGGATTGCACTGAAAATATAGATTGCTCTAGGCAGTATAGACATTTTAACAATGTTTATTCTTTCAATCAATGAGCATGGAATGCTCTTCCATCTTTTTGTGTCTTCTTCAACTTCTTTCATGAGTGTTCTGTAGTTCCTCAAGTACAGATCTTTTACCTCTTTGGTTAGGTTTATTCCCAGGTAGCTTATGGTTCTTGGTGCTATAGTAAATGGAATCAATTCTCTAATTTCACTTTCTATATTTTCATTGTTAGTGTATAAGAAAACAACTGATTTCTGTACATTGATTTTGTAGTCTGCCACATTACTAAATTGCTGTATAAGTTTTAGTAGTTTTGGGGTGGAGTCTTTTGTGTTTTCCATATAAAGTATCATGTCATCTGCAAAGAGAGAGAGTTTAACTTCTTCTTTGCCAATTGGAATACCTTTTATTTCTTTCTGTTGTCTGATTGCTGTTTCTAGGACTTCTAGTACTATGTTGAACAACACTGGTGAGAGTGGACATCCTTGTTGTGTTCCTGATCTCAAAGGGAAGGCTGTCAGCTTTTCCCCATTGAGGATGATATTCGCTGTGGATTTTTCATAGATAGATTTTATGAAATTGAGGAATGTTCCCTCTATCCCTATACTTTGAAGGGTTTTAATCAGGAATGGATGCTGTATCTTGTCCAATGCTTTTCCTGCATCAATTGAGAGGACCATATGGTTCTTCTCTCTTCTCTTATTGATTTGTTCTATCACATTGATTGATTTGCAAATGTTGAACCACACTTGCAACCCATGGATAAATCCCACATGGTCATGGAGGATGATCTTTTTAATGTACTGTTAGATCCTATTAGCTAGGATTTTGTTGAGAATCTTGGCATCCATATTCATCAGGGATTTTAGTCTGAAATTCTCCTTTTTGGTGGGGTCTTTGCTTTGTTGGGGGATCGGGGTAATGAGAGTCTGGACGTTTTCCTTCTATTTTTTTAAACAGCTTCAGAAGACTAGGTATTATCTCTTCTTTGAATGTTTGGTAGAATTCTCCAGGAAATCCGTCAGGTCCTGGGCTCTTGCTTTTTGGGGAGGTTTTTGATCACTGCTTCAATCTTGTTACTAATATTGATCTATTCAGGTTGTCAATCTCTTCCTGATTCAGTTTTGGAAGTTTATGGGTTTCCACGAATGTAGCCATTTTGTCTAGGTTGCTTAACTTATTGGCATATTACCTGTTGATAATAATTTCTAACGATTGTTTCTATTTCCTTGGTGTTAGTCACGATCTCTCCTTTTTCATTCATAATTTTATTTGGGTCCTCTCTCTTTTCTTTTGGATTAGTTTGGCCAGTGGTTTATAAATCATATTCTTTCAAAAAACCAGCTTCTAGTTTCACTGATGTGTTCTACTGTATCTCTAGTTTCTATCTCATTGATCTCTGTTCTAATCTTGATTATTTCCCTTCTTGTGTGTGGGGCTGGCTTAATTTGTTGTTGATTCTCCAGTTCTTTAAGGTGTAAAGAGAGCTGGAGTATTCTGGATTTTTCAATTTTTTTGAGTGAGGCTTGGATGGTTATGTATTTCCCTCTTAGGACCGCCTTTGCCATATCCTATAGGTTTTGGACCAATGTGTCTTCATTCTTATTGGTTTCCATGAATTGTTTAAGTTCTTCTTTGATTTCCTGGTTGATCCAAACATTCTAAAGCAAGGTGGTCTTTAGCTTCCAAGTGTTTGAATTCCTTCCAAACTTTTTCTTATGGCTGAGTTCCAGTTTCAAAGCATTGTTGTCTGAGATATGCAGGGAATAATCTCAGTCTTTTGGTATTGGTTGAGCTCTCATTTGTGACCCACTATGTAGCCTATTCTGGAGAAAGTTCCATGTGCACTCAAGAACAATAAGTATTCTGTTGTTTTAGGGTGGAGTGTTCTGTATATACCTATGAGGTCCATCTGGTCCAACGTATCAGTCAATACTCTTATTTCTTTATTGATTTTCTGCCTGGATGATCTATTACTGTGAGTGGCATGTTAAGATCCCCTAATACTGGGGCGCCTGGGTAGCTCAGTGGGCTAAAGCCTCTGCCTTCAGCTCAGGTCATGATCTCAGGGTCCTGGGATCCAGCCCTGCATCAGGCTCTTTGCTCGGCGGGGAGCCTGCTTCCTCCTCTCTCTCTCTCTGCCTGCCTCTCTGCCTACTTGTGACCACTGTCCAATAAATAAATAAAGTCTTAAAAAAAAAAGATCCCCTACTACTAATGTATTCATATCAATGTGACTCTTTATCTTGATTAACAGTTGTCTTATGTAGTTGGCTGCTCCCTTATTGGGGACATAAATATTTACAATTGTTAGATCTTCTTAGTAGGTAGACCCTTTAAGAATGATGTAGTGTCCAGGGCACCAGTGGTGTCCAGGTGGCTCAGTGGGTTAAAGCCTCTGCCTTCAGCTCGGGTCATGATCCCGGGGTCCTGGGATCGAGCCCCAACTCGGGCTCTCTGCTCAGCAGGGAGCCTGCTTCCTCCTCTCTCTCTCTCTCTCTCTCTCTCTCTCTGCCCACCTCTCTGCCTGCTTGTGATTTCTGTCAAATAAATAAATAAAATCTTTTTTTTTTTAAAGAATGATGTAGTATCCTTCTTTATCTATGACTACAGTCTTGAGTTTAAAATCTAATTTATCTGATATGAGAAACACTACCCCAGCTTTCTTTTGAGGCCCAGTGGCATGAAAGATGCTTCTCTATCCCTTCACTTTCAGTCTGGATGTAGCCTTAGGTTCCAAATGGGTCTCTTGTGGAAAACATATGGAAAGGTCCTGTTGTTTTATCCAATCTGCAACCCTGTGATGTTTTATGGGATCATTTAGGGCATTCATGTTGAGAGTGATTATTGGAAGATAGATTTTTATTGACATCACGTTGCCTGTGAAGTCCTTGTTTCTATAGATTGTCTCTGTGAATTTCTGTTCTATGTCACTCTTGGATTCTTTCTTCTTTTATAGAACCACCTTTAATATTTCTTGTAGTGCCAGCTTGGTGGTCACAAGCTCTTTTAAACCTTGCTGGTCTTGGAAGCCCTTTATCTCTCCATCCATTTTGAAATGTAACCTTGCTGGATAAAGTATTCTTGGCTGCATGTTCTTCTCATGCCCTGAATACGTCTTGCCAGTCCTTCCTGGCTTGCCAGGTTTCTGTGGACAGGTCTGACATTATTCTGATGGACCTTCCTTTGTATGCAAGGAATCTCTTCCCCCTAGCTGCCCTCAGAAGCTCTTGTCTAAAATTATGATTCACCAGTCTCACAATTAAGTGTGTTGAGAGGTCTTTCTAGATTCGTTGATCTTGAGGGGTGTTCTTTCTAACTCTAGGACATGAACGCTGGTTCCATTCCCCAGACTGGGAAAATTTTCAACCAGAATTTGTTCAACTATATCTTCTATATCTTCTAGTCTTCTCTCTTTCTTCACCCCCTCAGGGATCCCAATAATTCTGACGTTGGAACGTTTCATGGCATCATTTTTTTCCCTAATTCTGTTTTCATGGCTTCTAAGCTGTTTCTTCCATGCTTCCTCCTGATCCTTTTTCTCTATCAGTTTGTCCTCTAGATTGCTTCAGTTACCCTAGCTGTTAAGAGTATTTAGATTAGATTGGATCTCACTGATAGCATTTTTAACTTCTTCCTGGGCAGCTTTCACTTCTGGTTTTAGAGATTCTATGTTGTCACTAATGATTTACTCCATCCTAGCCATTGCCTGGATAATTGTTACCCTGGAACTCCCTTTCCGACATACTGTTTATGTCCATATCCAATAGTTCTGGTGGAAAGGGTACAGTCTCTGAATTTTTCCTCTGTTGGATGTTCCTCCTCCTAGTCATTTTGGTGAGAGGTGGTTCAGGGGATGTATAGCTGTATATATCAACCACGATCCAGGCAAGGTGCACCCTGGAACGCTTCTGAGCAATCAAAAGTCACCACCAAAAAGAAAGAAAAAAGAGAGAGAGAGAGAGAGAGAAAAGAGAGAAGACCCAACCGGAATGGGCCCCAAAGGTTAAGATTTATAAGGTAAAGAAATAAAAACAGACAAACAAAAAGACCAACAAAAGTAAATGACAAGAAAAAAAAAAGAATCAAAAAAAGAACCCAGCCAAAATGAACTCCAGGAATAGGATTTATATAATACCAGAACAAAAACAAATACATAGAAACACTGACAGAAGAAAAAGATGGGAGGGTGGTTATAAATCCTCGATGTGGGTGAGGAAGGTTATTTTTATTCTTCCTGGGTGTATCTTGATATCTTTGTTAAAGGACTCAACTTTCCAGAGATAAAGGGAGATTAAAACTGGTTTATATGTGTGGGTAGTATTGATTAGGGAAAGAGGATTACTTGAAGCTTATATCTATAAGTATATTTTAAAAATAGAAAAAAAAGAAAAACACAGGTATATGTATGAAAAAAGTCCAAGTGAAAAGGTTATTATGGAATATGTTGTATTAAACCTCTAGTTGTAATGGTTAGTAGGTTAAAAAAATTAAAAAGAACAAGAGTAGTGAGAATGAATTAAAAATCTAAGTTGTATCTATGAAATATACAGGTTTTAGGGCAATACCGGGAGCTTAATATATTGTTTTCCCCGATACTGGAGTTTTACTGTTTTATGGGGACCCTGCGGTGGTTGTCCTCTCATTCTTTTGGCTGGCTTTCTGGGGGAAGGGCTGCCATGTTGTTTTTCAGTCAGTCTTGTTTGGGTTCAGTCCTTCTTCCCCCTATTGAGGGGCTGGGCTCTGTGGAAAGCAGTTTTTCAGGCTTTTGTTCTCTAGAGGTTTTTGTTTTTTGGTGGCTTTCAGAGGGTTTTCGGAGGTTTAATGGAAAGCAAACTGCACCCAGACCTCCATGTCAGAGAGAAGCCTTAGTCTGCTCTCCTCTGGTTGGTCCAGAACACACAGACTCCCCTTCTGCAAACTCAGCTAAGCCATGCGACCTCCCGCAGGCAGTGCATGTCCCCAGCCACCCTCTCAGGGGTCACATGAGACACCCACTTGTCTCTGCATCCTTTTGCCACTAAAACTGCAAGTGTATTGGCCCAGGGAGCCTGCTTCCGGTGGCTGCCTTTGCCTGGACTGCTTGCTGTCTGGGATCCAGATCTCATGGTATTGAAGGCTGCCACTGCAGGATCACAACCAGACATCACGCTGAGTTCCTTCAGGCCCCGGGTGGTAGAGTCCAGACCCTGCTTGCTCTTACAGACCGCCGGCTAAATGGAGCTTTCTCAGGCACAGATGGGCAGTGGGTCAGACACCTGTTGTGCAGTGCGTGCAGAGCACATAAGTTCTAGGGAGCGCAGGCTGGTGCCATCACCAGACTCCCTCATGCAGGGATGGGAGTGCACCCAGCCAAGCGGTGGTACAAGCCACACAACCCCAGGGGCTCCACTGCACTCTCTCTGGCAGGGGTTGTCATTGGCAGTGGCCGTCCTGGGTCCGTGGGCTTAGGCCTGTGCCTGTGACTGCCCAATTCCACCAGCTGCCCCTAAAGATCTTTTGCTCTTTTTGAGTGCTTTTAACAAGACTCCAAGTTAATGCTGATCCCCAATCACAGGGCACATTCGTATTGGGGTATTACTTTCCAATGCCCCCTTCTGTTTATCTTCAGATATCAGTCCAAGTGTTCCCACTCCATTTTACCTCTCCACTGGTGTCTTCTGCCCCTGTAGAGATCCAGAAGTGTATAATCCTACATCTCAGGCTGATTTCATAGGTGATCAGAGTGTTCTGGTAGATAATTAGCTCACTTTAGGGGACCGGTTGAAACACGGTTTCCTACTTCTCTGCCATCTTGCCCCTCCTTTGTTACATTCTAATAGATTTTTAAATGTGCTTGATACTTGTGGTTTTTTTTTAAACATATTTTGAAATAATTCATAGGAAACTGCAAAGATAACATAGAAACATCATATATACCTTTCACTGAGCTTTTCCCCTTAATACAGGAGGTTATCATAACCAGGACACTGACACTGATAAAATGTGAATAGTTCTATGCCATTTTATAATATGTGTAGATTTCTGTAACACCACCACAATCAAAATAGAGGACTATTCTGTTATCACAAAGTTCTCACTCATGCTACCCATCTATAGTCATACCACTCCTCGCCTACCCCACTATCCCTAACCTCTGGCAAACACTAATATGTTTTCCATTTTTATAATTTTGTCATCTCAAAAATGTTATACAAATGGAATCATACAGTATGTAACCTTTTGAGATTGCTTTTTTTCGCTCACCATAATGCCCTTGAGGTCCAGCTAATTTTTGTGGATCAGTGGTTCATTCATTTTTGCTGCTAATACATGATATGGACTTACCACAGTTTAACCTTTCCCCTATTGAGCAACACTTTGATTGTTTCCAGTTTGGGGCTATTACAAATAAAGCTGCTGTGATTATCTGTGTACACTTTTTATGAAGACAAACATTTTCATTTCTCTGGAATAAGTATCTAGAACTGTAACTGTTACGTCACACCATTTGCTTAGTTTTTTAAAGAAACTGCTTGTTTTCCAGAATTGATAAACAATTATATATTCCTATCAGCAATGTATGAAAGATCTAGTTTCTCTGCATCCTCACCAACATTGGACGTTGTCTATTTTTCAAATTTTAGCTATTCTAATAGGTCTGTAGTGATCTCTCATGGGATCTTAAGTTGCATCTCTTAATGCCTACTAATGTTAAACATCTTTTCATGTGCTTATTTGCCATCTATATATTCTGTTCAGTGAAATGTCTCTTTGTCTTTTGCCTATTCTCTAACCGGATTGCTGAGTAATAAGAGTTCTTTATATATTCTTGATGAGTCCTTTATCAGGTATGTGGTTTGCAAATGTCTTCTCCCAGTTTTTGGCTTGTCTTTTCATACTCTTAACAGGGTCTTTTATAAATTAAGAGTTTTTACTTTTGATGTGGTCCAATTTTTATGGATTTCTTTTATGGGTCATGCTTTTGGTATCATGTTAAAAATTCCTCACCAAGCTCTAGGTCCTAAAGATGTTCTATATTTTCTTCTAAAAAAGTTTTACATTTTACATTTAAGACTATGACCCATTTTCAGGTGATTTTTGTATGTGAGGTTGAGGTAAATTTTTTTGGTCTCTATATACCTAATTTTCTAGCACCATTTGTTGAAAAGACTATCCTTCCTCCATGCAGTTCCTATTATTCCTCTGTCAAAAACTAGTTGGCCATACATGTGTGTGTCCTCTTTTCTGTTTGATTGATTGGTATATCTATCCCATCACCAATATCACATTGTCTTCAAATTGAAAAGAGGGATTCCTCCCATATGTTATTCTTTGCCAAAATTATTTTAACTGTACGAGTTCCTTTGCCTTTTAGAAAATTTACATTTACATAAATATATTTATGTTTTATATGTAAATAAATATTTCACAGTCCATACATATATCAAGTCAACATGTTGTATGCTTTCATATATACAGAGTTTTATTCATGAATCATACCTCAATAAAGCTGGGGTGTAGTTAAAGAGAAAATAGACCAAAAGCTTGATAGAAAAGGGGGGAAAAGACATGAACAGATAATTATTAAAAGATTTTTTAAAATGACTTAAACATATTAAAGCCTGTTCAAATTCATTCAAATTCAAAAAATACAAGTTAAACAGCACTGAGATGCCCCTTCTCACCTATTAAATGGCTGAAAATTAAAATTTATGGCATGGTAACAAACCCTGTTGCTTACAATGTGGGAAAATAGGCATTCTAATACACTGCTGGTGGGAATGCAACTGGCAAAACCTTTTTGAAGGGGAATTTGGCAATATTAAACAAAGCTACATTTACAGTTAGTTACAGAGGCACTGCTTCCCCATTTTGTGAAGGAACGTGCCTCCACAAAAATACATATGTGCAAGATTATTTGTTGATGTGTTGTATGTAATTTCAAAACAATATATACAATTCAAAAGCCCATACAGAGAAGCGTGATTGAATAAATTATATCTATAAAATAGAGTATTATGCAGCTGTGAAAAAGAAAGAATGAAGAAGCTCTCACTGAACTGATATGGAATTATTTACAGGATGTATCTTTAAGTTTAATGAGGAAAATACAAAATGTTATGCTACACTTATATAAGAAAGAAGAGGATAGAGACGCCTGAATGGCTCAGTTGGTTAAGCATCTGCCTTCATCTCAGATCATGATCCCAGGGACCTGGGACTGAGCCTCACATCAAACTCCCTGCTGAGCTTCTCCTCTCTGCTTCCCCTTTCCCTCTACCCTTCCCCATCACTCATGCTCACTCTCTCATGCACACACACTCTCAAATAAATAAAATCCTAAAAAACAAGAGGAGGATATAAGAAAATATACATGCATTTACTAACTTGTGCAGAAAGAGAGGAAAAATAAACTAAGTACTATTAAGATAGGTGGTTGGGAGCTGGGTAGAAAGAAGTAGGACATGGGACAGATTAAAGGCTCAAGGAGGTATACTCTGCAAACTTTCTTCAGTATACTACTGAGTTTTAGAATCATGGTAATATTTCACATATACCGAAAATAATAATCATCATCCAAAATGTGGGGGAAAGCCCAAAATGAAATACAAACAGTAATATATGAACTTAGCTGTATTCAAAATGAATAATATCACCACACTGAATAGGTTTAGATAAAGAAGTATAACCTAGATAATTCTAGAAAACATTATTTTGACCCCATACTGTAAGGCTAAAGAGAAAAAAGAACTGAATACAAATATTATTTTTCAGTTTACATATGTGCTTTTCACAGAGGCATGGGTTACTCTAATACTTTACATGTATTCTAGGAATCAGCCAATAAACATATTGTGACAAAGAAAGGAAAAGGAACTGGAGGCTTGAAAAGGGCTGAATGATTCAGAGTAGGGATGGTGCAAAATATGACCTACCCAGAGATCTACAAACCCCTGCTCTGGAAACCTGTGGTTTCAATGACTCAAAAGAACAATGAATGACAGGAGAGGAAGACTTCCATGGGGACAGGGACTAAAGGAAGAAGGTTATAGCTTTTTCTTTTCTTGGTGTGTGATCCTGAGTCATAATACTGGCAGGACCTTTGAAAGTTTCCTCTCTGTACCAAGTTTTCCTTGGTACACTCCTCTATGAAGACAGCAGGAGCTCTATTAAGCAGCACTAAAATCCTGTGCTTTCATGAAGGTTGCAAAGTTAGGGCACTCCTGAGAAGAGAGACCACAACAGGAGTAGGAAGAGGCACAGTCAAACAACAGATGTCATCTTGTAACTCTCAGCATGGGAGCAGCTATCCTTGCAACAGGCAGCAAAGCTTTGAGCTTTAACTAAACTGCATCACTGACAAAGATCTGGATCTCAGGCAAGGCAACTGAGACAGATGTGTAAGACTATTAGTTGTTTCAACTGGGCCATGACAATGACAACTGTAGTTACTTTGCCTCCCTTCTGCTCTTCCTTCTATGAAATCAAGTGGTCATGGGTAAGGTTTAGAGTGATTTCTCTTCCAAGAATTCTTGAATGGGCACTTGACAATGAGCCCTTCCTACATTAAGCTGCATGACATCTTTATAGCTGATAATGACTATTCTTCAAGGGGTGCACTGTAAATGGAAATCTCTTTATTATAAAATAGTCATCACTAGCAACTTGATGATATTCAAACTTCTGAAAGAAAAAGCAGAAAAAATGTCCTATATTCTGCTCATACAAGGAAAATGGCCTCTTATTAATACGAAGCAAAAGAAAGGATTATTTATCAAGAGCTACCATGTTTATACACATCAAAATGGGATACTAGGCTTAGACATACCTTTTATTCAGGATGAATGGATGTTCAGAGGGTGAACTGCATTCTCTGTGACTATAGCACTTGCTCAGGGCTATAGAGAGAGTCCAGACCTTATATGACACTGTCTTTGGCATCAAGACTATCTATACTTCAAAGAATTTTGGGCATATGGTTTTCAGCATATCTTTAAAATCAGGTTAGTCTTGTACAGTGAGTGGAGATAAACAAGAGGGGCTCTTAAACACTTCACAATTTCAGAGCAAAACAGAACCCTCTTCCTTTTCAATGTCATGTATGTGGTCACTACCCAAGCATGCAGAAATGTTTACTGTGGTTGACAATATGTAGTTCCAAGTGTGGAATAATAATGCTACCAAGACAACACAGATGGTAAAGGATGTTCATGTTAGCAGGTACAAGAAGAAACTAAATGTACTGTAACCCAGTATTACTTACTGGGTTAAAGATATAGAGAGAAAGAAACCTAGTGAGAAATCTCCCTGAATTTGCAAGAAACATTTCAAAATTTTAACTATTAGAGAGACTGGCATCTTTTGAGAAGAGTGAGGCATAATGTCATTCATATGATCATTGGCCAAAGTCTTAGGAAGTACCAGAGCCATGCATTTCTTAGTGGAACCTGCTTTTGCTTCTTTGCTAAGAATTCAACCAATGTTGAATTTTTCTGTCATGAAAATATACCATATTTCACAGCTTTTATGGCTCACAAGCTTGGCCAAAACTTGGGAATGAAGCATAACCATGTGGGCCTGCAAGTGTCATGGCCAGAACCTCTGGCCTCTGAATGAATTTCTTACTGTAGATTAGGGCTTCAGCAACTGCACCATGGACTACTTCCACTGACTGTTGCATAAGCACAGAGGGTACAGTCTGTTTAAAAAAAAACCTGAGCTCCAAAGATCCTTTGAAAAGCCATACTGGGGAAAAAGAAAAGACAGTTAATAAGGGAAAAGAATGTGATTGTGGCAGGGTCCTTGGTTATTAAAAGGATCACTACTATCTGTCTTCATGCCAGCAAAGGAAGGTTCAGATCGCACATTTGGGATCCTTCTAAAAAACCAGCAAATTTCTACACCCTGCTGCCTCAAAGTAGATGAGTGTGACCTCCCAGAACACTGTAATGGCATTTCTAGGTAATGCCAGACAGATACCTACAAGGAATATGGCATTCCTTACAAAGAACAGGTTACTATTACCAGGGCTGGTGCTGAAGCCTGGAGAATTGGTGCATTAAAATCTTCGGAAAGGACAAAAAAGTAGCCTGGAAAGTTGCAAAATGTGAAAGGCTGTTGACTGAATTAAAAAACATCAAACCTTACACAGTTCCCCATGTAGTACATGTGGTATTGGAGTGCAGAATTTTTTGAAGTCACAGACAGAGCTGTTGAGAGGGATGGTACCCAACATCATTCACAGATCTATATTAATCAAACCTGCTTTGATACCTCTATACTCTACTATGACTACAACCTGGACAAGTGTCATGGAGGAGTATTTGCAATAATTTATGAATATCACTGTATCTACATCCATACCCTCCTACGTGTGAATCTAGGGGCTTGGGGGACAGTTTGAATAGTGGTCCAACTCCATGTGTCCCCTCTGACTCTCAGTATGACAAAAAGTTTATAATCCTAACCTGGATTTTGCCTAGCCTTTTACTATCTCTCATTCCTACTACCTTTTTGTATATTTACATCCATAGAAGATCTAAGACCAGTGTCTGTGCAAAAAATTCATCAGAGAAGCAAGATGAACAAACCTGAAAAACATTTCATCATTACCTTCTTTCTGGTAATAAAGCCAAATATGAAGTGATATGAAAAGGACCTTTCTAAAAAAAGATTTTATTTATTTGCGAGAGAGAGAGAAAGAGAGAGAGCACAGAGGGAGAGGGAGAAGCAGACTCCATACTGAGCATAGAGCCTGGTGTGGGGCTCAATACCATGATGCAGAGATCATGAATTGAGCAGAAATTAAGAGTCGGATACCCAACCAACTGGCTTCCCAGGTACCCCACTAAAAAAACTTTTTAAGAATCGGACTCCGGGGGCGCCTGGGTGGCTCAGTGGGTTAAAGCCTCTGCCTTTGGCTCAGGTCATGATCCCAGGGTCCTGGGATCAAGCCCCACAACCGGCTCTCTGCTCAGCGGGGAGCCTGCTTCCCCTTCTCTCTCTGCCTGCCTCTCTGCCTTCTTGTGATCTCTCTCTCTGTCAAATAAATAAAAAATCTTAAAAAAAAAAATCAGACTCTGTAGTTCTGGTGTCCCTCAAGGTCTACGGAAATAGGAATTTTTTTCTCCATCTGCCACTCCAAATGTTAATACTTACTCATTTTTTAAATTAAAAGAACTTAAAGAAGCTCCCTATGTGAAGCCAGGTTTCCAGAACTATGGGGCAATGACAGGCCTCAAGATGTGATCTTAACATACGTAACAAGGCCAGGTCACCCTCCACAATAAGGGTGAAGCTCATGGCCTCAAACCTAAAGATCTGTTACTGAGCTCCCTAACATTTCTACAGAGAGTTCCTTCAGAGTGATTTCTGGAATTTATGTTTCATAGTATCCTATCTAATTCACCATTGTAATCTACTCTGTCAATTATCTCTAATCTTGAGGATTTTTCCTTGGACAGACCAAAGGAGTAAATCAGGTGAGAAGCATCTCATTATTAGTTCCACATGTTTTAGTTGACTGTTATTCCAGCCACTTTGTCCATTTGGCTTTTCCTCTGTTTTGGCATCATAGTATCTGATATCCTGGCCTCAGACTGGTTTTGTTCATAAGTTAACTGAAGAGATCAAACACCACTTGTTGTGTGATTAAAGAAGAGTGGTGCCTGGTTGGCTCAGTCAGTTAAGTGTTCGAATCTTGGTTTCAGCTCAGGTCACCACTGCTTGCACTCTCTCTCCACCCACTGCTTGCACTCTCTCTCTCAAATAAATAAATAAAATCTCTTAGAAGAAGAGGAGGAGGAGGTGGAGAAGGAGGATGAAGGAGAGGGAGAAGGGAGGGGGAAGAAGAAACAGGTAGACATTCTTGCTAGTGAATGAGGTTCGACAGTCTGGGAATCTTTTCTTTCCCAAAAGGTTTTTTCTAGCCATTCATTCACTTATTCATTCATTTATTCTATAAACATACATTGAGCACCTACCACTAGGTTAAACCATGCAAAATTGATGATATTAGGTAATTTTCACCTATAAAAATGCTAAGTTCATATGGTTCAACCTAATTCTATGTCCAGGGACTATGAAACCTACCTTTGGACTTCTGCTTATAAATGGGAGTTGAGAGTTTTTGATACCTGAAGTTTCTTTTAATCCTGATTTCTCTTAGATCGTATTATCCCTTGTAACTTCATGAGATTGGCCTTAATTTCCTAGAGCAGATGGTTCCTACTGTCAAGACTTAGAACAGCACTGAACAAATAAGAGAGTAGGATGTGCCTGAGGATCCCACTGTCAGTTTTTTGGTAGTTACTGTCCTTGCTTCTTCTGAGTTTCAAAAACTCTTCAAAGAACAGAAACCCAGGACTTTCTTTGCTCCAACTTCAGAGAGAATAACAATACTAGGAAAATCTGAGCAAGCTGCTGCATGCCAACCTACTTCCCACACGGCCAGAGTAGAGAGCCTGGAAATGGCACATATAAATAATAACTTGGAAATTATCCAGAAAAGATTTAAACAAATATAGTATTCACTGAGGTGACAGGAGTCTATCTCTTAGAAGGAAAGCGGCTTCACCTCTCTGAACAAAGACTTTAGTGAATCTGAGAATAACAGATAGATCCTGCCCAATTCAATAAGAAAAGCTACTAACCACAGCACTACATCCTCTTTCACTTCCATAGTTTAAGGCATGGTTGGAAAGACCTGAGATGTTGTTCCCCAACACTCTTCTCAATCCATTAATGTGGAATAATTCTGGTTTCTGGATGTTCCAGTATTACAGTTTCAAAGAATGGTGGAGGGCTGGTATCAAAACCAAGGGCAGACTCCATTGTATCTAGGCCCCTGCTATAGAATCTCTTCTGTGAGCATAATAATGGTGTTTGGGTGTCTGCATCACGCCGAGCCTGTTGCTTTAGTTGGTAGAACTTGTATTGTGTCCAGCTATATACTCCACAGTTGAGCAGACCCTGGGATGATGCTGTTAGAGCCTGAGGAGATGAAGTGATGGAACCCATCCTTCAGGTTTTCAGAGATCCAGGGAATCATCCCCATTCCCCTTACTTATAAAGCACTGTTATATTTGTTTTATCTCAAACAGCAAAATCTGGTGTCAGTTTTTCATATTTTTCTAGCTCTTCTTTTAAACTATGCTCAATTAGCCAACACACAGTACATGAGTTTTTGATATAGTGTTCAACCATTCATTAGTTGCATATAACACCCAGTTCCCAACACAATACATGCCATCCTTAATACCCATCACCCAGTTACCCCATTCCCCCCACCCCCTTTGTAACCCTCAGTTTGTTTCATGGTCCCGAGTCTCTCATGGCTTGTCAACCTCTCTGATTTCATCCCATTCTAGCTCTTCCTGAACTCACTCTTCACACCGTACCTTGTTATGGATGACTGAGGGTTGGTCATACTACTTGGCATATACATAATGAAAATGAATGGGTTACAATCCCCTTTCTTATTACCCACATTTCCCAGGTCAGGCTTGAGGAAAATGCCCTAAGAGTATAGTCAGATAACCCAAAAAAAGCTTCATAAGTCTAATAAAAGAGGAAAAGACAGAACTGTTGTATTTCTGTATTCCCCTCTCCTCATTTACCTGGAATAGCTAATTTATCCCATTCAGTTCGCTTTGGGTGGGAGAGAATTATGTCATTATCAGTGTTTCATTAAAACATTATCTGGTAGATTTTGTTTTTTTGTTACCCGTCCCTTAAAAACACACCAATAAAATGAAGTTAACCAGAGATACATATGCTCTGGAATGCATGGCAGCACTTTCACAGAAGTATCTACTTCATCTGTGAGGAAAACTTCACTTTTCATAACTGAATACAAATAATACATTTTCTTTTTTGCAACACAGAAATAAATATGCTAAGGGAAAAAACTGTGCTTACTGAGTAATGTCAGTGTAAGAGAACAGGATAAGAGAGTGTAAAAACAGATGTTGAAGGTGTTACCTGGAGAACACAGAGGGCCATGTGAAGCTTCATGTTCTGTGGCTTAATTAACTTTATGATCATCAGAATGACAGCTGTGAAAACACACGAAGTATAAATCTTCTTGCCAGCCCTACCTGTCTGAGCATAAAATTCCCCATTATAGGGACACCTGGGTGGCTCAGTCGGTTAAGTGTCTGCCTTCAGCTCAGGCTATGATCCTAGGGTCCTGGGACTGAGTCCTGCATGAGGTTCCCTTTGCCTGCCCCTCCCGCTGCTTGTGCTATCTCTCTCTACTAAATAAATATAATCTTTACAAAAAATCCCCCAGTATACATGCCTACGCACCATGAGAAATAAGGGTACAGGCATAATGAAGACTAGGAATGAGATTAACCAGTAACATAAACCACTGGGCCTCCAGTCTCCAACTTCCATTCCTTACTGACTAAACTTTGCAGGTTATAGTGTAGCAATGTTGGTTAAGATACACTATGGGGAGATAAGTTACACTTCTTGGTGTTTCAGAATTCACCAAGATCTTTCATAAGCACTATCCAATCTGATCCTCACTATACTTTGTGTAGTAGGAGGGGCAGGTGTTAGTATCTCTGAGCTCTATCAGAATGTTTCCTCTCTTAGGTTGCATCTCATGTCTAATTACCTTAATTTCTAAAACACAGGAAGAAAAAGAAGAAAGTGGGACCAACACAGATTTTACAGTTGGACAGGAATTTTACAAGTTGCAGTCATTCTTCTTCGTGAGACCACTGTGCTTCCTCAGAACCCAATAGGTGTCCTCATCATTACCCAGCTCTTCCTTTTTTTTTTTTTTAAAGATTTTATTTATTCATTTGATAGACAGAGATCACAAGTAGGCAGAGAGAGACAGAGGAGAAAGCAGGCTGTCCACAGAGCAGAGAGCCCGATGCGGGGCTCGATCCCACGACCCTGGGATCATGACCCGAGCCGAAGGCAGCGGCTTTAACCCACTGAGCCACCCAGGTGCCCCCCAGCTCTTCCTTTTAAGATACCCACCTGGGCCCCAGCAGCAAAAGAAGGCCACTGGGTAGAAGCGTACTCGCTGCTCCACAATGTGAATCACTGCCCACTGTTCACTCCCCAGGAAGCCAGTTGATTTCACAAACTTTTTATACAGGGTCTGGGCTTGGATGAGTAAGACCTAAACATGGGTACATCAGTGAGTAGTTTGCCTGAGGCTTGGTAAAACTTCCTAGCTCTAGCTTCCTATTGTTGTAGGGGGATCACTTCTCTCAGGATCTGACAGCAGGAAAACTCATTCTCCTGTCTTTACCATCTAAGACTGGATTTTTCTGAAAGAAAATCATCTTCAGAGTGAACTCTTCTTGCCCAGGGGAAATGGATAGATATTAGCCAAACCTGTGGTTACCATGTTCAATACATAAACTTTACATCAACTCTCAGGCTTTTTTTTCCCCCCTGAGGCTAATCACAGTACATATGGGAAGTTAAAGCTAGGATCTAACCAGGCCCTCTTTTAAAATGGTTTACTAGAGTCTGTGTTAGAAA
Organism: Taxidea taxus jeffersonii; assembly: GCA_003697995.1. Classification (NCBI taxonomy): domain Eukaryota; kingdom Metazoa; phylum Chordata; class Mammalia; order Carnivora; family Mustelidae; genus Taxidea; species Taxidea taxus. The sequence continues at coordinate 33,193 of RCUC01136018.1, forward strand.
GTATTCTGTGCTTAATACCCTTAAAATAAACACATCAGCACCATGGCTGAGCTGAAATTCTCAACTCAAAGCAAAATAAAGTTTTAGGAAGTCTCTCCTTGCCCTTAGATGGAAAAGGGGACTGTTTTCCCCTTCCATCTGGGGGCTCTCTATATAAGCTAATGAAACAAATATAAATCAGTTCAGAAGTCCAATGTGCTTTCTGTGGGGAGTAAATTAGGTAATAATCTTGGTAACAAATCTGACAAATCTAAAATTCTCCCTAATCATCAAGGCCCACTTTCTAAGTTAATGAGCCAATTATTTAATTAAGTTTAGCCATGTAATTTCCTTTCCCCACAGACATAGGAATCAAAAGGAGGCTTTTACTTATTTGGGAATATTAATGTCTAGTAGAATCAGTTCTGATTCTGAATGCCCACTGAAGATTGCATTATTTAAAAAAGCAATCAAGAATCCCCAGGGTAGGGGCACCTGAGTGGCTCAGTCGTTAAGCATCTGCCTTTGGCTCAAGTCATGATCCCAGATTCCTGGTATTAAGCCCCGAATCGGGCTCCCTGCTCTATAGGAAGCCTGCTTCTCCCCTTCCCACTCCCCACCAACTCCCCACCCCCTGCCTGATCTCCTCTCTCAATGTCTCTTTCTTTCTGTCAAATAAATAAATAAATTCTTAAAAAAAAAAAAAGAATCCCCAGGGCACCAGGCTATGGGATACCTGCCTCACTTGTCAATTAGTTCTAAGTGAAGATCATCAAAACCATCTTAATAAAAACTATTCATTTCACCCTCTTTACAAAGTTGCTGATTTGAGCTAAGCTATCTCCACAACTTATTTTTAAATTGTTAAAGGAAATTCTCCATAATTTTATTTTGTTCACAAGTGCCAGCTCCACTAGCAAAAATTCCCTCATTATTTGGAAAATAATCAAATTAAATCACAGCACATTTCCAATGTTCTAGAGTGTTATACTTGACATATACTATAAAGTATACTTGACATATACTAATTTTCTGGTCTGGTCTTCCATGAGGATCCACAGGAACATATATTAATTAGTCCTAGAGTGAGCATAATTCTCACATAATGACTAGAGACTCTTTCCCCCCTAATCATTTAATCTTGGGAAGTCCAAATACTGAGGTAGTAATTAAGCTGTCATATCTCTTAGCTACTTTCTTAGTTCTAAGACTTTAGGAAATGCCTCTCCATCACATTCTTCCCAGTCCCTGGGAATAACACCCCATCCCTCCCAATCCCCTCTCTTTCCATAAAAGCAGGTGGCACCATACCACAATGGTGAGGAGGCTGAGGAGAAAGCTGGTCAGGAAAATGGTGATCCCATAAAAATAAAGTGTGCTACAGATTGATGTGTTGGCAGAAGGCAGTTCAGCCACGGCTGATGGTGGTGAGTACATCAGAATACACCTAGGAAAAGAATCAATGGACAGGACCACTATTACAGACATGAGGCCAGAGAGATACACATTTGGTAAAACAAAATTTATTAAGTATGCAATTTTACTTACCATTCTGCTAACCCCGGCCCATAATACCTTCTTCCTTCTTATAGATACATTATCTTTCAGTCACTTCACCTTATTATATTCCTACTTATGTATTTTTTGCCTTGATTATACCTTGTTCTATAGACTCTACCAAGGTTCCACAGAACCTTGTTCCAAATGCAAGCAACTTGGCCAGAATGTATGTAGAAAGTCTTTTCCATCTCTATATATAGAAAAGAAAAGGTACAGTCTACCACGGAAATGATAGATTTGGTCCTTGCTTACCCGTGGCTCTGGCTGAAGTTGTGGAAACATTCACTAACATTGCCCAGACAGAATACAGGCATCATTAACAGCAGAGGTATCAGGCTGCGAGGGGGGAAAAAAAAAATCACCCTAATAGGCATTTTTATGGCCTTTCCCCATCACAAAATACTCTGTTCTTCTCCCAACTCCATCACCCCTCCACTCTCCACAAATATATATATTTATCGTATATTACATATATAATGCATTATATGTTATAATTTTAATTAATATAATTATATATTATATTTATATATAAATATTTAAATAATAAATATATAAATATTTATATATAATTATATATAATAAAATAACATATAATGCATTATATGTAATGCATAATTATGTAATAATTATGTATTAATTATTAATGCATAAATAATTATATTAATAATTAATTATTTATATTAATTAATAATGGTCATTAATAATTAATGGTCATTAATGATCATTAATTATAATGCATAATTATACATAATTATGTAATAATTATGTAATGCATAATATATAATGCATTATAACATATAATGCATTATATATTACAATGTGTTATATGTTATAATGCATTATATATAATATACGATAAACATATTATATAATAATATGTATTCATATATATATGAAATTATATATATATAATTTCTTCAAGAAAAATGCCTCAAAAACCTTATGTATAGGGGCGCCTGGGTAGCTCAGTGGGTTAAAGCCTCTGTATTAGGCTCAGGTCATGATTTCAGGGTCCTGGGATCAAGCCCCACATCGGGCTCTCTGTTCAGCAGGGAACCTGCTTCCCCGCCCCCTCTGCCTGCCTCTCTGCCTACTTGTGATCTCTCTGTCAAATAAAAAAAAAAAGAAAACCTTATGTATACTTTTTGTCCAATTGGTGGGTAAGTGGAGTGGAGAATGCATTTCATACCTAAATTAATGAACCCTACAATAGTGTCAGAGAGTCTTTGGGTGTGAGTCAAAGTGAAAGGAAAAAATCTAACAAGGAGTTCTGTGCTAACTTTCCATGGCCACCAGGAATAACTTAATTTTCATCACCCCATTTCTAGGAGCTTTTTCAAAGCATACACTTAAATAACCAATTATTAATCCAACTAAATACAGCCAGCTCCCTGTAAGAGGAAAAGATCCAGAAGTAAAAATTATAAACTCTAATGTCAACTCTGACATGACAACTACATTAGGTGAGATCCAGATCCTTCTGAGGGTAAATAGTTCCAAGACTCTCACCCAGTGTTATAAAGGTGGATGAGATCTTGAAAGCTATCTGTTATAACTCTTTATGATATAAAAAGGAATTAGAAGTCCAAAGACTTAAAGCGAAATATTTGTTGAAGATCACATAGAGTTAATGGCAGAATTAAGGTTAAAATCCGAATCTAAAATTGCTTGCCTATTCTACCTGGGAATATGGTTCCAATGATCATATATTTTTTCCTTCCAACTCAGTAAGGCTCTGTGAGGACCTAGGAGTGACAGACTCTATGGAAATCAAGGGCACTGTCCTATTTGTTCTCACCTAGACCACAGAATAATGAGTTTACACCTTGCTAGAAAGGAAAGAAAAAACCTTACCTTGACAAAATGATGGCTATTTGACCAACGTGACAAGTATAATCTATAACCTGTGAAAAGAATAAATATGAGCAAAGTCTTAGAATACTGTCAATCATAATAAAATAAATATCAGGTCAATATTTACCACTTGTACGAACAAAAATTCCCAAGAGCCACCCTGCTTCTGTCAAGCAATATTTGCTACAAAACTCAATTAAATAGATCGTTCCTTAGCATTGGAGACAAGAGAATTTTATCTCTATTACTATAATCTAAAAAGTACAACAACAACAGCCACAAGGAAAGCCTATGGGAAGTTGCTTAATATAAGACTTGGATACCACAACAAATTCTTTTAAAAAGAAAGGTAAATATGAAATCATACAGTACTCCTCCATCTTCTAATAGCAGTTCAATCTTATTCTCTTTTAGATCCAGGGAGGTGTGGACTTTTCAGACCTTATGGGTGGAGCAGAAGTCTATGTATAAGATGACCAGCAGAAACCTTAATAGGCTAGGATTAGCATAAAGGAGGCAGGTCAAATAAGCCCTTTGGATATAACATCTATTAGACTCTAGAAAAGAACATTCCAAACACTGCCAGTTGTGTTAGACACTGAAAAATAATTTACAGAAGAATGTTATCTACCCACTGGAAGCTTATGATCAAAGACTTTGAATAGAACACCTTAAAGTGAGAACAGACTAGAAAACAGCTTTTTTTTTTGTTCTGAGGTAAGAGATCCTATTATATTCTAGAATGGCATTGTTAAAAATCAATAAGCATTAAGTGAGCAGTTAATAAATAATCAGAGATAGGTAATTGATTTGCCCTAAAAACTATGGATCAGGAATAGTAAATGATTTCAAGTAAAACAATCATTGTCATTGTTGACTTTAAGTAAAATGAGAAAAGTAAAATCAATCTTGGGTGACCTCTCCTACCTGCATCCCTTCTTCCCTTTTTATTCTAACCTCTACCCATTAGGCTAAACTGTTTTTAATTCTTGTTCTTACCTTACTGTCAATGAATCTCTGATTTTAAAAAAAACTTACTGATAATAGTACCATTTATGGATTCAACAAATTTTTATTGAGTTTCATCACGTGTATGATAGTATACCACTTTCATTAAGTCTAGAATTGATCTGTAGGCTCTAGAGAAAGGTATGTGGGTAAGTTTTCCAGATTAATTTACTCCATGATGCTCTTAAACAAAAAATCCCCTTCACAAAAAACCACAACAGGGATGTCTGGTTGGCTCAGTCAGTGGAGCATGCAACTCTTGACCTCAGGGTTCTAGGTTCAAGCCCCTTGTTGGCCCCACAGATGACTTAAAAATAAACACTTTTTTTAAAAAAAGATTTTACTTATTTATTTGACAGACAGAGATCACAAGTAGGCAGAGAGTCAGGTGGGGGGGTGGGGGGAAGCAGGCTCCCTGATGAGCAGAGAGCCCGATTCGGGGCTTGATCCCAGGACCCCGGGATCATGACCTGAGCCGAAGGCAGAGGCTTTTAACCCACTGAGCCACCCAGCTGCCCCTTAAAGATAAACTCTTAAAAAAAACCACAATAGAATGGATACTATAGAAATAAGGAAACTGGAATATTTAGCAAGATTTATACAATAAGATTAAAATAAACAATGACAGCCAAAGAAGTGAAAATTGCTAACATCGTAAAAATGTTTTTTTTAAAAACGATTTTATTTATTTATTTGAGAGGGAGTGAGAGAGCATGAGCAGGAAGAAGGGAAGAGGGAGCAGGGAGCCTGAGGCGGGGCTCAATCCCAGGACCCCAGGATCAGGACCTGAGCTGAAGGCAGAGAACTGACTAAGCCACCCAGGCACCCCTAAAAATGTTTTCTACCAAGATCACTTAGTGATATACTGAAAGAATCAGGAATAAGAAACTGATTGTACTATGCAGTGGAATACTATTTCTCACTAAAAAAGAATGAACAACTTACATATGCTGTAATGGATAAACTTCAAAAGCTTATAAATGAAATCAATCAGACACAAGAGACTATATATTGGATGATTCCATCTATATGAAATGTCCAGAAAAGGAAAATCTATAGAGTCAGAAATTAGATTAGCAGTTCCCTAGTGTAGGGGATGGGTAGGAAATTAACAATAAATGGGCATGAAGAATTTGATTAGGGTGAAGAAAATATTTTGGAACTGATTTATGATATTATTTTACAAGACAGTAAGTCTTCTTTAGAAACCACTGGATTGTAACTTAAAATAAATGAATTATGTGATAAGTAACAATGTATACACACAAAAAAATCCATATGTACTTAGTGTTCTCCTCTCTTTTATAAATGTCATACTAGACAGTGCCCCAAACTCTCTTTGAAGCAAAGAAGGGAAGACAACTACTCCCTAGATCCACCTTTTCTGATTACCACACATGAACCCCTCTGCCCTTCTGCAAACCAGTATCTGTTATCCACACATATTGAAGAAATATAGCAGAGCAAAACAGACATTCTCCCTTTCCAATACCTGGGCCCAAATACCATGTGAGCAAACTGAGCACCTTCCCTGACTCTACCCAAGATCTTATTCTTTACGCTAGCAACAATGATGGATTGGCATGGAGCTAAGAAGGATGGAACCAGGCAGTAATGATAGTACTGCAAATAATGTTTCCTATAATCAGAACCTTTTTATTTTTTTTGAGGGCAAGAGAGAAGAGGAAATCTTTTCAACAGAATGGAAACTCTGTGAGAACATTACTTCTCTTTTATTAAGCTCCATGAATTCACCTACCCAGTACTGAGTGCTCACACTGTTTATCAAGGATATATGGATTTGTTTTAGCATACTGATTTTGTTTCCATTGAGGCATTTTATTTGTACATATGTATTAACCCCCTAGAAAAAGAATTCCAGGATTTTCCCTCCTGTGTGTTTTCATCTTGCTTATTCATGGTCCATGATATCAGCTGAGGTTGTCAGTACAATGAAACCAAATTGGTGGGGCGGAAGCAGGTTATTCTGTCATTTTTCTAGATCTTTCAGTTGTACATTAAATCGGGATTGATCATTCCACACTTGTTTAACCTGCCCTTGAGGTTCACAAAAATTTTCCCCACTCTGTCATCATCAGGGATTTCAAATTTGCCAATGTAATCATGCTTCATCATCACAGTGAGAAACCAGACAATGACTTTGGAGAAGAGCCTAATAAGAACCTGGATTTTGTCTCTTTTCAGCATTTTTAATGCTCTTGAGAGCATGTGCATTCATGCACATCATTATGGCGGCACTAAAGACAGAAAAAAGAAGGCGAGAGGGGTGAGCCCACGGAATTATGGGTGGCATACTGTTCTTTTTTTTTCTTTAGATTTTATGTATTAATTTATTTATTTGGCAGAGAGAGAGAGAGAGATCACAAGTAGGCAGAGCAGCGGGCAGAGAGAGGGGGAGGAAGCAGGCTCTGCATTGAGCAGAGAGCTGGATGTGGGGCTCCATCCCAAGAACCTGAGATCACCACCGGAGCTGAAGGCAGAGGCGCAATCCACTGAGCCACCCAGGCGCCCCAGGTAGCATACTGTTCTTAACTATTAACTCTGAATAAAACTTACCGGTGGAAATGTGCTCTGTCCATTCTGGTTGTGTCTCATCCTTAACTCTTTGTACAGATACCAAATGTAATTGACAGTGTAAAGAAATGAGGAAATGTAGAATATCTAGGTGAGAATAAAAAAAAAACAACTCATAACTGTTCCAGTCTGACTTCTTTCAATTTATTACATTATTTTCTACCATAAGAATCCTACTTAATGGTCTATTAGTAATGTACCATCTAATCCATAACATGCAAAACTGAGCCAGGTCTGGGAATTCTACACAGGCCTACATATTTTATGTCTTGGATTCCTTATTTTATCCTTTTGACTATTTAGAAAAACCACAGCATTAGCCACCTTTTCTCACCCAGCTGTTCTACATTTATGAAGATATCCTAAAGTATTTTTCTATTTTATTTTTTAATTGGAAAGACCATAAAGATTTCCATTTCTAATAATTTGAATTATTTGAACCAGTTTTCCATTTTAAAAATTAAACATATTAGATGAAATATTTTTTAGATCCTTAAAAAGCATCAAAGAACTGACAAGATAGCAAGGAATAAGCAGGACAAAAACCCAGAGAAAAAAATTTCTGCTTCCATCTTTGATGAAATAATAGAAATAGAATTTGCCCTTTAGCCTTAAAAACTAAAAATTGGGAAAAATATATGGAACATCCTGTTTTCAAATATTAGGGTAACCATCAGTCCAGAACAGTAATCCCTGAAAGAAGAAAAACAAGCAAACGTCCCAACTCACTGGCAGGAAAAAGTGAGTGCAGTGAAGGAGAAACCAAACAGATGGGCTGTCTTGGTGAGTGAGGAGGCAGAGTTCAGAGTTTGGAGAGGCCAAAGCAGCTATAATATATGAAGCAGGTTATCATAGAAGAGGTAGCTACATAGGTATAGTGCTCTGGAGATTTGCAGTGGTACCCTCAAGTCCTTATTAAGTATTGATCACAGAAAAACATGAAGACCAGGAACAGAACAACCACAGAGGAATAGGTGAAACAATCTCCAAAGCAATAGTTTGTGTTTCCATCACCCAGGGTGGAAAGACTTCCTAATACATAGGCAGGAAATGAAGGTATTACAGCATAATAAGGTAGAATCATAAGAAGAGTATTGCCTCACTAATGGGACAAAATTAGCTGTACATGAAAAACTGCCTGAATCGAAGTTTAAAAGTATGTCTTAGAAAAATAAGCAAGTCTTAGGGGTGCCTGAGTGGCTCAGTGGTTAAGCCTCTGCCTTCGGCTCGGGTCATGGTCTCAGGGTCCTGGGATCGAGCCCGCATCGGGCTCTCTGCTCGGCGGGGAGCCTGCTTCTCCGTCTCTCTTTCTCTCTGCCTGCCTCTCTGCCTACTTGTGATCTCTGTCTGTCAAGTGGATGAATAAAATCTTAAAAAAAAAAAAAAAAAAGAGAAAAATAAGCAAGTCTTGAAAGCATCAGACTGATTCAGAGTTTGCTACATCCAAGATAAAAAAATACACATATATATATTTTTAATTTATATATATACACATATATGTGTATATATATACACATATGTGTGAATATATATATTCACATATATGTACACATATATGTGAATATATATACACATATATGTGTGTATATATATATATATATATCAAATTTCACATTGTATATATACATTGTGAAATCTGCAATGTCTGGCATCTAATAGAAACTCAACCAGTAAAATTGGTAACCATTTAAACTAAGATCAAGAAATAACTAGAGTTGGGGTACCTGGGTGCCTTAGTTAAGCATCTGCCTTTGGCTCTGGTCAAGATCCCAAGATCCTGGGATTGAGCCCAATGTCCAATTCAGCTCCCTACTCAGTGGGGAGTCTGCTTCTACTTCTCCCTCTGCTCCTCAGCCCACTCATGCTCTTTCTACCTCTCCATCTCAAACAAATAATATAAAAGAAAAGAGCAGAACAGAAGAGAAGAGAAAAGAAGGGAAAAAAAGAAAGAAAAGAAAAGAACCAGAGTAAAATTAGGGGTGGCCTGGGTGGCTCAGTTGTTAAGCGAGTGCCTTCAGCTCAGGTCATGATCCCGGGGTACTGGGATCAAGCCCCGCATCCGCATTGGGCTCCCTGCTCAGAGGGAAGCCTGCTTCTCCCTCTCCCATTCCCCTCTGCTTGTGTTCCCCCTCTCTTTGTCTCTCTCTGTCAAATAAAGAAATAAAATCTTAAAAAAAAAGAAATCATAAAAATATTGCATAGTGCTTTCAGGAAAAAAAAGGAGGCTATACTACACAGCTTGTTTTGTTTTTGTTTTTAATTTTATTTATTTTTTGAGAGAGAGAGTGAACAAGAGAGAGAGCACACAGCAGAGGGAGGGGCAGAGGGAGAGGAAGAAGCAAACTTCCCTGCTGAGGAGGGTACCCAACAACATGGGGCTCGATCCTAGGACCCTGGGATCATGACCTGAGCAAAGACAGACATTTAACCAACTGAGCCACCCAGGTGCCACTATGCAGATTGTTTTTATGAACAAAGAATTAAGCTGGTTATAAAACCTCTATAGAGATACTATCAAAAACAAAGAAAGAAAACTACAGAGCAATATATATATTTCTTCATGAATAGATACAAAACACTACCAACTAAATACATTGATAAATAAAAAGAAATACATAGCTAACAGTATAATTAATCTGAAGAATGAAGGACAGACTGACATTCAAAGTCATTTAATGAATCCATAATGAGCTACCACTTCATACCTACTAGGATGGATATAATTAAAAAGACAATAATAACAAGTATTGGCAAGGATGCAGTCATTGGAACTCTCACACACTACTTATCAGAATATAAGACAGTGTAATTGCTTTGGAAAACTGGAAGTACCACAAAAGGTTCAAAACAGAGTTATAGGAGTGTTGGGAAAGGGTGGTGGGGTTACATTATATGTTTAAATAAAAATTAAAATTTAAGAAAAGAGTTATACCATATGATCCAGAAGATGCACTCTTAGGTATATACCCCAGAGAAATGAAAACATGTCCACCCAAAAACTTGTACACAAACATTCAGATCAGCATTATTTATTACAGCCAAAAAGTGGAAACAACTCAAATACCCATCACTTGTTGAATGAATAAGTAAGGAGCTATATCCACTCAAAGAACATTATCCACCAATAAAAAGGAATGAAATCCAGATACATTCCACAACATGATGAACCTTGTAAACACTGTTCTAAGTGAAAGAAGCCAGTCACAAAGGACCATATTGTATTATTCCATTTATGAAATACACGATTCCATTTAAATGGAATGTCCGGAATAGGCAAAATTATAAAGACAAGAAGTACAGTAGTAGTGACCGAGGTTTGAGTGGAGGAGACTGGATAGTGGTGAATAGGAAGTGTGGGGTTTGAGATAATGAAAATATTCTAGGGACACCTGGGTGGCTCAGTTGGTTAAGCGGCTGCCTTCGGCTCAAGTCATGACCCCAGTGTCCTGGGATCGAGTCCCACATCGGGCTCCTTGCTCGGCAGGGAGCCTGCTTCTCCCTCTGCCTCTGCCTGCCACTCTGTCTGCCTGTGCTCGCTCTCTCTCTCTCTCTCTCTAACAAATAAATAAATAAAATCTTTAAAAAATATATTCTATACATCAAAAACTAATGATGTGCTATATGTTGGCTAATTGAACCTAGTAACATTTTAAAAAAATATTCTAAAATTGATTGTGATGATGGTTGCCATTGACTTATATACTTTAAATGTGTGAATTAGGGGTGCCTGGGTGGCTCAGTGTGTTAAAGCCTCTGCCTTTGTCTCGGGTCATGATCCCAGGGTCCTGCGATCGAGCCCCGCATCAGGCTCTCTGCTCTGCAGGGAGCCTGCTTTCTCCTCTCTCTCTCGGCCTGCCTCCCTGCCTACTTGTGATCCCTGTCAAATAAATAAATAAATAAATAAATAAAAATCTTAAAAAAAAAAAATGTGTGAATTAGGGGTGCCTGGGGGGCTCAGTCAGTTAAGCCTCTGCCTTCAGCTCAGGTCATGATCTCAGGGTCCTGGGATCAAGCCCTGCATCAGGCTCTCTGCTCAGGGGGAAGCCTGCTTCCTCCTCTCTCTCTCTGCCTGACTCTCTGCCTTCTTGTGATATCTCTCTCTCTCTCTGTCAAATAAATAAATAAATAATAAAATAAAATCTTTTTAAAAATAAAAAAATAAATAAATGTGTGAATTATATAGCAATAAAACTATTGTTAAAAGTAAATGCTGAAAGGAAACAGTCAACAAAACCAAAAGACAACTGACAGAGTGGGAAAAGATATTTGCAAATGACATATCAGATAAAGGGCTAGTATCTAAAATCTACAAAGAGCTTAGCAAACTCAACACCCAAAGAACAAATAATCCAATCAAGAAATGGGCAGAGGACATGAACAGACATTTCTGCAAAGAAGACATCCAGATGGCCAACAGACACATGAAAAAGTGCTCCACATCACTGGGCATCAGGGAAATACAAATCAAAACCACAATGAGATACCACCTCACACCAGTCAGAATGGCTAAAATGAACAAGTCAGGAAATGACAGATGCTGGCGAGGATGTGGAGAAAGGGGAACCCTCCTACACTGTTGGTGGGAATGCAAGCTGGTGCAACCACTCTGGAAAACAGCATGGAGGTTCCTTAAAAAATTGAAAATAGAGCTACCTTATGACCCAGCAATTGCACTACTGGGTATTTATCCTAAAGATACAAACGTAGTGATCCAAAGAGGCACGTGTACCCGAATGTTTATAGCAGCAATGTCCACAATAGCCAAGTTATGGAAAGAACCTAGATGTCCATCAACAGATGAATGGATAAAGAAGACGTGGTATATATATACGATGGAATACTATGCAGCCATCAAAAGAAATGAAATCTTACCATTTGCGACGACATGGATGGAACTAGAGCGTATTATGCTTAGCGAAATAAGTCAACTGGAGAAAGACAACTACCACATGATCTCCCTGATATGAGGAAGTGGAGATGCAACGGGGGTGGGAGTTAAGGTGGTAGGAAAAGTAAAAATGAAAGAAGATGGGATCGGGAGGGAGAAAAACCAAAAGAGACTCTTAATGTCATAAAACAAACTGAGGGGGGTGGGGGGAAGAGGGGTTGGGTGAGGGTGGTGGGGTTACATCATATGTTTAAATAAAGCTTAAATAAAGTAAAAAAAAAAAAAAGTAAATGCTGAACCACCCCTAGAGCCCAGGAATAAATCTCACTTGGTCCTGGTGAATAATCCTTTTAATGTACTCTTGGATCCTATTGGCTAGTATCTTGGAAAGAATTTTGCATCCATATTCTTCATGAAAACTGGTCTGTAATTCTCCTTTTTGGTGGGGTCTTTGTCTGGTTTTTGGGGTCAAGATAAAGCAGGCCTCATAGAACAAGTTTGGAAGTTTACCTTTCATTTCTTTTTTTGAAACAGTTTCAGAGGAACAGGTATTAATTTTTCTTTAAATGATTGGTAGGGGAGCTCCTGGGTGGCTCAGTCAGTTAAGTGTCCACTTTTGGCTCAGGTCATGATGCCAGAGTCCTAAAATCGAGTCCCATGTCATTAGGCTCCCTGCTCAGCAGGGGAGTCTGCTTCTTCCTCTCCTGCTCTTCTCCCTGCTCGTGCTCTCTCTTGCTCACTCACTCTCTCTTAAATAAATAAATAAAATCTTTTTAAAAAAATGTTTGGTAGAATTCCACTGGGAGGCCATCCAAAGTGGGCTCTTGTTTGTTGGGAGATTTTTGGATTACTGCTTCAGTCTCTTTGCTGGTTATGAGTCTGTTCAGGTTCTATTTCTGTTCTATTTCTTCCTGTTTCAGTTTTGGTAGTTTATGTTTCTAGGAATGCATCCATTTCTTCCAGATTGCCTAATGTGTTGCCATATAATTGCTCATAATATTCTTTTGCAGTTGTTTGTATGTGTCGGCTGTGATTTCTCAACCATCATTTTGTTGTGGTTTCTCCTCATCATTTTGTTTATTTGGGCCCTTTCTCTTTTCTTTTTGCTAATTCTGACTAGGGGTTTATCAATCTTATTAATTTTTTTCAAAGAACCGGCTCCTAGTTTCCTTGTGGTATGTTCTACTGGTTTTTCCATTTCCATATTTCCATTTCTAATTTCCACATCATTGATTTCTGTTCTAATTTTCATTATTGCTCTTCTCCTGCTGGATGTAGCCTTTATTTGCTGTTCTTTTCTAGCTCCATTAGGTGCAAGATTAGGTTGTGTATTTGAGACTTTTCTTGTTTCTTGAGAAAGGCCTGTACTGCTATAGACTTCCCTCTTAGGACCGTCTTTGGTGCATCCCAAGATTCTGAACTGTTGTGTTTTCATTTTCATTTGTTTCCATGTATTTTTCTTAATTCTTCTTTAATTTCCTAGTTGGCCCATTCATTCTTTAGTAGGATGCTTATTAACCTCCATGTTCTTGTGATCCTTTCAAAGTTTTTGTGATTGAATTCAAGTTTTAAAGCATTGTGGTCTGAGAATATGCATGGTATAATCTCAATCTTTCTGTATATTGAGACATGATTTGTGACCCAGCATGTGATCTATTCTGGAGAAGAGTCCATATGCACCCAAGAAGAATGTCTATTCTGTTCTCTAGGATGAAATGCTCTGAACATATCTATTAAGTCCATCTGGTCCAGTGTGTCATTCAAAGCCCTTGTTTCAATGTGATACACCACATTAATAAAAGAAAGGACAAGAACCATATTATCCTTTCAGTAGATGCAGAAAAAGCATTTAACAAAATACAGCATCCTTTCTTGATTAAAAACTCTCTGTGTATTGCAATGGAGCACTGGGTGTGGTGCATAAACAATGAATTCTGTTATACTGAAAATAAATTAAATAAAAAACTCTCTGCTATAGAGGGCTAGAAAATACATACCCCAATATCATAAATACTATATGAAAAATGCACAGCAAATATCATCCTCAATAAGGAAAACCTGAGAGCTTTTCTCTTAAGGTCAGGAACACGACAGGGATGTCCACTCTCACCACTGTTGTTCAGCACAGTACTGGAAGTCTTGGCCTCAACAATCAGACAACAGAAAGAAATAAAATCCATCCAAATAGGCAAAGAAGAAGTCAAACTTTTACTCTTCATAGATGACATGATACTTTATAAAGAAAACCTAAAAGACTCTACCCCCAAAACTGCTGGAACTGATACAGGAAATCAGCAAAGTCACAGGATATAAAATCTGTGCACAGAAAAGTCAGTTGCATTTCTATACAATAACAATGAAACAGAAGAAAGAGAAATCAAGGAATAGATACCATTTACAATTGCACCAAAAACCATAAGATACCTAAGAATAAACCTAACCAAAGAGGTAAAGGAGCTATACTCTGAAAATATAGAACCCTTACGAAAGAAACTAAAGAAAACAAAGAAATGGAAAAAACATTCCATGCTCATGGATTGGAAAAACAAACACTGTTAAAAAGTCTATGCTGCCCAAAGCAATCTACACATTCAATGCAATTCCTATCAAAATGCCATCAACATTTTTTCACAGAGCTGGAACAAATAATCCTAAAATTTTGATTAGCCAGAATTAGCCATGAATAGCCAGAAGAATCTTGAAAAAGAAAACCAGACCTGGAGGCATCACAATTCCAGACTTCAAACTATACTACAAAGCTGTAAACATCAAGACAATATGGTACGGGCACAAAAACAGACACACAGATCAATGGAACAGAATCCAGAATGGAACAGAGAATCCAGAAATGGACCCTCAACTGCATGGTCAACTAATCTTCAACAAAGCAGGAAAGAATAACCAATGGAAAAAAGACAGTCTCTTTAACAAATGATGGTGAGAAAACTGGACAGCCACATGCAGAAGAATGAAACCAGACCACTTTTTTTTTTCCCAGACTACTTTCTTAAACCATACACAAAAATAGGGGCGCCTGGGCGGCTCAGTGGGTTAAGCCTCTGCCTTCAGCTCAGGTCGTGATCCCGGAGTCCTGGGATTGAGCCCCGCATTGGGCTCTCTGCTCAGCAGGAAGCCTGCTTCCCCCCCTCTCTGCCTGCCTCTCTGCCTACTTGTGATCTCTCTGTCAAATAAATAAATAAAAATTTAAAAAAACATACACAAAAACAGACTCAAAATGGAAGACCTAAATATGAGACAGGAATCCATCAAAATCCTAGAGGAGAACACAGGCAGCAACCTCTTTGTCCTCAGCCATAGGAACTTTTTGCTAGACACATCTCCAAACGCAAGAGGAACAAAAGCAAAATGAACTACTGGGACTTCATCAAGATAAGAAGTTAGGCACAGCAAAGGAAACAGTCAACAAAACTAAAAGGCAACCTACAGAATGGGAGAAGATATTTGCAAATGTCTTAACACATAAAGGGTTAATAACCAAAGTATATATAAAACTTCCAAACTTAACATCCAACAAAACAAAAAATCCTGTCAAGAAATGAGCAGAAAGGGGCGCCTGGGTGGCTTAGTGGGTTAAAGCCTCTGTCTTCGGCTCAGGTCACGATCCCAGGTTCCTGGGTTCGAGTCCCGAATCAGGCTCTCTGCTTAGCAGGGAGCCTGCTTCCTCCTCTCTTTCTCTCTCTCTGCCTGCCTCTCTGCCTACTTGTGATCTCTGTCTGTCAAATAAATAAATAAATTCTTAAAAAAAAAAAAAAACTTAAAAAAGAAAGAAATGGGCAGAAAACATGAATAGACATTTCTCCAAAGAAGACATAGAAATGGCTAACAGGGGCACCTGGGTGGCTCAGTGGGTTAAAGCCTCTGCCTTCAGCTCAGGTCATGATCTCAGGGTCCTGGGATCGAGTCTTGCATCAGGCTCTCTGCTCAGCAGGGAGCCTGCTTCCCTCTCTCTCTGCCTGCCTCTCTGCCTACTTGTGATCTCTTTCTGTCAAATAAATAAGTAAAATCTTTAAAAAAACAAAAAAGAAAGAAATGGCTAACAGACAAATGAAAAAATGTTCAATGTCACTCAGCATCAGGGAAATACAAATCAAAACCCCAATGAGATACCACCTCACACCAGTCAGAATGGCTAAAATTAACAACTCGGGAAACAAGAGATGTTGGCAAGGATGTGGAGGAAGGGAAACCCTCTAACACTGTTGGTGGGAATGCAAACTGGTACAGCCACTCTGGAAAATAGTATGGAGGTTCCTCAGAAAGTTAAACACAGAGCTACCCTATGACCCAGCAATTGCACTACCAGGTATTTATCCAATGGATATGCAGTCATCTGAAGAGACACATGACCCCCAGTGTTCATAGCAGCAATGCTCACAATACCCAAACTATGGAAGAGCCCAGATGTCCATCAACAGATGAATGGATAAAGATGTATATGTGTATACATATACAATGGAATATTACTAATTGATCAAAAAGAATTAAATCTTACCACTTGCAATGATGTGGATGGAAATGGAGGGAATTATGATAAACAAAATAAGTCAATCAGAGAAAAACAATTATACAACTTCACTCATATGTGGAAATTAAGAAACAAAACAGAAGACCATAGGAATGGAGGGAATAAGATGAAATGAGAGAGAGAGAGAAATCATAATAGACTCTTAACTAGAGGAAACGAACTAAGGGTTACTGGAGGGGAGGTGGGTGAAAGGATGGGGTAACTGCGTGAGGGCACTAAGGAAGGCACTTAATGGAATGAGCACTGGGTGTTATATGCAACTGATGAATCACTAAATTCTACCTCTGAAACATTAATATACCATATGTTAATTGAATTTAAATAAAATTAAATTTAAAAAATGAATATAATAGGATTCTATACACTACAATTGGTCAAGACATTCCAATAACTAAATAGTTGTTGGATTCATTTTATCCCTATAGAGCTTGCTCAATATTTTTATGTTGATTGCTGACACCATTATGCACTCATGAAACTGATTTTATTTATTTATTTGAGAGAGAGAGAGAGAGTGAGAGAGAGCATGAGAGGTGAGAAGGTCAGAGGGAGAAGCAGACTCCCCATGGAGCTGGGAGCCTGATGTGGGACTCGTGACCTGAGCCGAAGACAGTTGCTTAACCAACTGAGCCACCGAGGCACCTGTGAAACTGATTTTTAAACTCCCATGTTTTTCTAAGAGTTTCGTTGTTTCAGCTCTGAAATTTTAAGCCTCTAATCCATTTTGAGTTAATATTTGTGCGTTGTGTAATGTAAATTCAGCCTTTTGCGTGTAGATATCCAGTTAACCAAACACAATTTGTTGAAAAGGCTATGCTTTCCCCGTGAGTTGTTTTAGCCACTATGTCAAAAGTCGATTGTTCAAAATGTTAGAGTTTATTTCTGGGCTCTCATCTCTATTCCATTGACATATACGTCAATCTTTATACCAGTAACACACTGTCTTGATTAATTAAACTTTGTAGTAAGTTTCAAAATCAGGAAGTGTGAGTAGTCCGACTCTGTTCTTTTTCAAGGTCGTTTTGGCCACTCTGGGTCCTTTGTATTTCCACATAAATTTTGGATCAACTCATCAATTTCTGCAAAAAAAAAGGCAGTTGGAACTTGCATAGAAATTGTGATAAAATTGTAGGTCACTTGGGGATCATCTTGTTGTCATCTTAAAAATATTGTCTTATAGGGGTGCCTGGGTGGCTCAGTGGGTTAAAGCCTCTGCCTTCGGCTCAGGTCATGATCCCAGGGTCCTGGGATCGAGCCCTGCATCGGGCTCTCTGCTCAGCAGGGAGCCTGCTTTCCCCTCTCTCTATGCCTGCCTCTCTGCCTACTTGTGATCTCTCTCTGTCAAATAAATAAATAAAACCTTAAAAAAAGATTTAAAAAAATATTCTTATAAAAATATATATATATCCATATATATGGATATATATATATTGTCTTATATGGGGCACCTAGCTGGCTGAGTTGGTTAGGCAAACTAACTCTTGATTCTGGCTCAGGTCATGATCACAGGATCCTGGGAGCCCCAGGTCAGGCTCCCTGTTCAGTGGGGAGTCTACTTGTCTCCCTCTGTCCCTACTCAGCTCGTGCTCTCTCTCTCTTTCTAAAATAAGTAAATATTAAAAAAAAATTGCCTTGTGAGGCATGCATGACTGGCTCAGAGAGTAGAACATACAACCCTTGATCTAGGGGGTGTGAGTTCAAGCCCCACATTGGACTTAGAACTTACCTTGATAAAAGAAGAAAAAATACTGGTTTTGATGCATCAACAAAGAATTCCTTTCCATTTACTTAGACTTTATTTGTAAACAATATTTTATAGTTTCTAGCATACTATTCTTATACTTATTTTGTTACATCTTTTTCTCAGTGTTTGTTCTTTTTGACGCTTTTGTAACTGAACTGTTTTCTTAATTTCACTTTTGGATTGTTTATTGCTAATGTATAGAAATAAAACTGATTTTTATATTGATCTTATATTCTGCAACTGCAGTGAACTCATTTCTAGTATTTTAGTGGATTCTTTGGGGATTTAGATATACAAAATCATTTTATCTTCAATCTCTTCCTTCCCAATGTAGATGGCCTTTATTTTTTTCTCTTGCCTTACTTCCCTGACTAAAACCTCCAGTACAGTGTTGACAAGAAGTGGTAGAAGCAGATGTCTTTGTCTTGCTCTTAAGCTAAGGGGGAAAGCATTCAGTCTTTTAACACACAGTATGAGGTTAGCTGTAGGATTTTTTTTTATAAAGTTTTTTTTTTTCAGATTTTATTTATTTGACAGAGAGAGATCATAAGTAGGCAGAGAGGCAAGCCTCTCTGGGACAGCCTTTATTTCATCTTCATTTGTAAGAGATTTTTGCTGGGTATAAGGGTCTTATTGACAATTCTTTCTTCAGCACTTTGACTATTTTGTCTTGTTACCTTCAGGTATCCATTGTTTCTGATGGGAATTCAGCAATTATTTCTCTTAGGATTTCCTGTAGGTAAAGAGTTACTTCTCTCCTGCTCCTTTCAAGATAGTCTTTATCTTTCACTTTCAGTATATTATGATGTATCTTGCATATGAATATCTTTGTATTTACCCTTAGTGTTCTTCAGCTTCTTGGAGGTATAGATTAGAGTTCATATCAAAGTTGGAAAGTTTTTAGTCATTATTATTTCAAATATTTTTCTTTCTTCCTCCCTCTCCTCTCTTTCGTGTGTTCCCACATTTGTAAGTTGGGAGTTTTAACATCATACCACATGCCTAAGTCTTTGTTCATTTTCTTAATTATTTTTTCTATTTTTCTTTTTTAAAAGGATTTAATTTCTTTATTTGACAGAGAGAGAAATCACAAGTAGGCAGAGAGGCAGGCAGAGAAAGAGGGGGAAGCAGGCTCCCTGCTGAGCAGAGAGCCCAATGTGGAGCTGGATCTCAGGACCCTGAGATCATGACCTGAGCCAAAAGCAGAGGCTTTAACCCACTGAGCCACCCAGGCGTCCCTTTATTTATCACATTATATAATCCCTACTGATCTATCTTGAAGTTCACTGATTCTTCCTTCTGTCAATCAAATCTACTGTTCAGTTACACTATTGAATTTTTCATCTCAGTTATAATTTTAACTCCAGAATTTTCCCTTGGTTCTTTTAAAAAATAATTTGTATATTTTCATTGATATGCTCTTCTTGATGAATCAGTTATCACATCTTCAATTCTTTAAACATTGTTTCTTTTAGTTCATTCAACATATTTGGAATAGATGCTTAAGGTCTTTCTCTATTAAATTTAAATCTAGTCCTCCTCAAATGCAGTTTCTATTGCCTCCTTTTTCCCGTGTATGGGTCACTTTTTTTTGTCTCTCTGCACATCTTAGAATTTTTTGTTGAAAATTAGACATTTTAGATAATATATTGTATTAACTCTGCCTCCCTTTCAGGGCATACTATTGTTGCTGTTGTTTGGTCATTTGTTCATTGGCTGGAGTAACTCTTTGAATTCTGTTTTGCTCACAGTGTGCAGACTCAGTGGACTATTCACTGAGTCTATTCACATACCCTCCCCCCCCCCATTTACCTTTTAGCCTGGTTTTACCCCTGGGTGTGCAAAAACCACTTATTAGTCAAAGTTTGGGCTCAAATCCCCTTAGCCAGCAAGATTTTCACCACTTACATTACATCTGTGTGTGGTTTGAAGTCTGCTTTTACAGTTCAGGGAGTTTATGATTTTGCTCCGTGTTCAGCTAGTGACAGGCAACTCAGAGGTCCTACTGAGAGAGTGCAGCCTTAGGCATTCACACAGTCTTCCAGATCACCAGCAATGTGTGTGCCTTTAAGTCTGGCTTCCAAGAACTCACCCCTTGGTCAAAGAAGCTTCTTATTCAATCAGTATTTGGTCAAAGGTTATACTTACGCCTCTTGAGCTACTAAAGCTCAAGGGTCTTTCCTGATGGATCTGTGTGTGGCTTAGGAGGATGCTTTCAAATCTACCCCATGTCCTGGCCTGATTGCTCCTGAGTGTTCAGCTGAGAATGTGTACAGCCTTCAAACCTTCACCCCCAAATTAATGTGACCCCTTTGTTTTCTCCTTTGGTTCTCTCTGTTGAACTTCTGGATGCTCTGTAATTTTACTTATTGCTACAAGTATTGTGGAGCTACCAGTTCTTTCTTATTTATTAACCTTCAATAACTCCTTGTTTTCCACAAAGCCTTAAGCATGAAATTTTCTATGCCCTACTCCAAATAAATTTAGTCCTGAATCTTTCCATATTGAGAAAAGAAGGACAGCAGCTTGATTTTCCTATAATGACATCTCTGCTCTAAGTGCTGGCACTACAGGAGAGGGAAATGGCAGACCCTGCTTCTTTTGGCTTATCTCTGCCAGCATGGAGCCTCCAACATACAAGCAAGTTGGCACAAGTGTCATCAGGCCCCAGTATTCTCTGCTTCTTGCCTATGAGGCAGAGCCCTTGCTCTATGACTAGTGGGTGAGTAGGAGAAAGAAATCTCTGTTCTCTTAGCTGTACCTGTCTGAAACAGAGAAAAGGGCTGGGAAGGATGAAAGATGTTGGCAGTCTTCCCCTGCCCTTCCTGGAGTGAAACTGTAGCCCCAGACCAGGAGCTGGGTGGGGAAGGAGTTTCCATCTCCTTGGCCACACCCACTCACAGTAAAGCACCTGGAGTAGAGCCTTCATCACACATGTCTGACAGGAAGAGGATGGAAACAAGTAATGTCTCAAATGCCATAGATGCTCTCTATTCTTTTTTTTTTTAAATTTTTTTAAAGATTTTATTTATTTATTAGTTAGAGAGAGAGAGAGAGCGAGCACAGGCAGACAGAGAGGCAGGCAGAGGCAGAGGGAGGAGCAGGCTCCCTGCTGAGCAAGGAGCCCGATGTGGGACTCCATCCCAGGATGCTGGGATCATGACCTGAGCTGAAGGCAGCTGCTTAACCAACTGAGCCACCCAGGCGTCCCGATTCCCTCTATTCTTATTAAGATTTAGTAAAGTTTCTTGAATAAATATTTGTCTATTTGTTTTATGACAATTTCCAGGGACTTTACAAGGTTGTTTTCTTATAATTTTCACAGTTAAGTAGCTGTTTCCCTGGGCAGTGGGTCTTCCAAGCTCTTCACACCACCTTTCCAGAAGTCCTGCCTCTGTTATATATATTTTTAAATTTCTTCTAATCACCAGTTTCCCCTCCATCTTTTGGAGTTTTTTTCTTTTTTTTTTTCCTAAAGATATTATTTATTTATTTATTCATGAGAGACAGAGAGAGAGAGAGAGAGAGAGAGGGAGAAGCAGGCTCCCTGCCAAATAGGGAGTCCACTGCAAGACTCAATCCAAGGACCCCAGGATCATAGACCTGAGCCGAAGGCAGAACTTAACCATCTGAACCATCCAGGCACCCTGGGGTCTTTTTCTCATTATTTATTGATTTACTGAAGAAATAAAAATTTTTTTAAAGATTTACTTATTCATTTTGGGAGGGGCGAGGGAGAGAGAGCATCAAAGGGACTCCACAGAGAGCACGGAGCCTGACGCAGGCTCAAACCCACAACCCTGAGATCACAATCTGAGCCAAAATCAAGAGTCTGACACTTAACAAACTGCACCACCCAGGTGCCCCCAAATCAGTTTTTTATCCTTTAATTTTCCACAGATTTTTCTGGCTGCAACTCTACGGTAAGTTTATCATATTTTGTCTCGGTATTTCCTGTTTATTGATGGTTAAATATATACTACCACACTAAAAGGTCAAATGCAAGGGGTTTTTTTTTGGGCCAGTAAT
>RCUC01136019.1:0-49640 GCA_003697995.1 Taxidea taxus jeffersonii
AAAAAAAAAGGAGCAATTTTAAAGAAATAAAACCATCAAATAATGCTAACTCTCAAATAATTTAGATATGGAAATGATCAGACAAAGAGCAAGGAACAGTTGTTACAACTATCCTCTATGGGGTAAAAGCAGACCCTTTCCAAATACATGGAAAGAAAGTATTTTCTCAGTGGAGAAAATCTGATCTGTGAAAGATCCCAGAGAGTCAAAAAATCTTGAGAAAGACCAAAGTTGAAGGCCTCATGCTCCCTGATTTCACATCATATTACAAGGATATAGTATTCAAAATGGTATAGCATTGGCAAAAAAATGTACATATAGATTAGTGGAACAGAATAGAGAGTGCAGAAATAAACCCAGGCCCATATGGTCAATTAATTTATGACCAAGAAGGCAAGAATATATAATAGGGAAAGGAACATCTTTTAATAAATGGTGCTAAGCAAACTGGACAGTCACTTCCAAAAGAATGACACTGGACCACTCTCTTACCCTGCAGAGAAAAATTAATTAAAAATGGATTAAAGACTTGCATCTGAGACCAGAAAGCATAAAACTCCTAGAAGGAAATATGGGTTGCTCTTAATGATATTTTCTTTTTGGATTTGACTCCAAAAGGAATGATAACAAAAGCAAAAATAAATAAATGGAACTACATCAAACTAAAAAGCTTCTGTACGATGAAGGAAACCATCAACAAAATATGAAGGCAACCTACAGTACCCATGCTACTAAATAGGAGAAGTTATTTGCAAATCAAGTCTCCAATAAGGGATTAATATCCAAAATACGTAAAGAACTCATACAACTCAATAATAAGAACAACAACAGTAAAAACCTAACCCAACGCTCTGATTAAAAAATGGACAGAGGATATGACCAGACATTTTTCCAAAGAAGATATCCCAATGGCCAACAGGCACATGAAAAGATGCTCCATATCACTCAACATCAGGGAAATGCCAGTGAAAACCACAATGAGATATCACTTCACACCTGTCGGAATGGTTATATTTAAAAGGACAAGAAGTGGGGCACCTGGGTGGCTCAGTGGGTTAAAGCTGCTGCCTTCAGCTCAGGTCATGATCCCAAGGTCGTGGGATCGAGCCCCGCATCGGGCTCTCTGCTCTGTGGACCTGCTTCCTCCTCTCTCTCTGCCTACTTGTGATCTCTGTCTATCAAATAAATAAATAAAATCTTTTAAAAAATCATAAAATAAATAAATAAATAAAAGGACAAGAAGTAACAAATGTTGGCAAGGATGTGGAGAAAAGGGAATCCTCAGACACCTTTGGTGGGAATCTGAAGTGGTGCAGCCACTATAGAAAACAGTATGGGGTTTTTTTAAAAATTACAGATAGAACTACCATACAATCCAGCAATTCCACTTTTGGGTATTTATCAATGAAAACACTAATTTGAAAAGACGTATGCACCAAATGTTCCTTGCAGCCTTATTTATAATAGCTGACCTATGGAAGCAGTCTAACTGTCCATCAGTGAATGAATGTAGTCGTATTCCATTATGTATATGTACATGTATATATACCACAAGATGTGGTACTGCTTCACCATTAAACAAAAGAATGAAATCTTGTCGTTTACAACAACATGGATGTACCTTATGAATATTATGCTAAGTGAAATAAGTCAGACAGAGAAAGTCAAATACTTTATGATTTCACTTAGAATCTACAATACAAAACAAATGAACAATCAATCTGGCTTATAAGGTGCCTGCTGCCTGTGGTGATGAGGAAAATGTGCCCATAAATCTCTGACCTAAGGGAGCCTCATTGGCTACGTAAGGGCACATACAAATTAAAAGGAGAGGTTTAATTGTCATCGCGCCCCAAAAGAAAGATCTCCAACACCAATCTGAGCAGCCACGCAGGGTTGCCTCTGCAAGGGAGAGCAGCAGCCCCTAAAGCCTGCACTTGGCTTTTATGTTGTTTTTTTTTTTTTTAATCAGGAAAGCAAGGACAGATGTTTCCCAGCGTGGGAGAGGAGTACAAAGGGATGGCAAATATACTGAAGCAGGCTTGCCCTGTCCCCTACGGGTAGGCACGCAGGGTGTCAGTCATGGGGTCAGGGAGGAGCGGGATGTTGGGGCTCCAGTCACTAGGTGCAGAAAGGGGTGAGGACCGAGAGTCACATTCTTCCATAGCTCCTAACTCCTGCCCTGCCCCTTGGGACTGTGGGATCCTGCTCCTACCAGGCCTGTTGTGTTCCAAAGCCTGAGCACAGGAACATTGCTGACCTGTGGGCTGCTTCCACAATCACTCCTTAGGGCTTTCAGTATCTTCCAGTTTCTATGGGAGGGCAGGAGCTTCACTTCAGTCTGACTCCAAGTGGCAAAACTACCTCCTGTCATAAATATAAACACTAATTTTTTTCCTTTGTAGAGAGCCAATTAGCTCACATAGATGATCAGCCCAAGTACCAGGTAAATCGAGGCTAAATTGCCTGTATTAAACCACACTGCCAAGTCTCCTTACTTGAGGACAGTTATTATTTACCTTGAGAACATACGGGCTGTATCTGTTGCACTATTTAAAAAGGTGAGACGTCTTTCTGCTTTTGTAAGTTGCCATGAGGTGTATCCAATTCTGGTTTAATAAAGCAGTTTTCTTTCTCTACTACCTTTCTGGAGAGGTTTTTTGGGTTTGGCAGGAGATTTTGCTTTTTTGCTTTTTACAGCTGGCCAGCCCATGTTCCCATGCTCTGTGACCCCTCTATTAGCAGCTCCCTGCCAGTGACTGAGCTGGGCAGAGAGTCAATGGCAGGGTCACTCCCACGAGGCTCGGGGCACCTCTGATGGGCTCTGTGGGCTTGCAAAGTCCCACTGGACTTCCTGAAACTCTCTTAGGACTGTTCTGCGACCAAGACCTAACGTCTTGCCCTCCCTCTCTCTCCACAGGACTCAGACTTACATGTAGCCTATAACATTTCCCTCAGCTCTCTCCCGCTCCCTTCTTGATTTTCCATTCAAGCCTCTCCCCTGCTGATTTGCTTATTTCTCAGAACAGGAAGACTGAGTCACTCTGTTTTCTAGATTGGTGCTTACTGTTTCTAGCTTATTAACGAATCAAAAAGTGTCTAACTCTTAAAGAAAAAAAAAGACATTGTAAAAATATGTAAAAATCTAGCTCTAGTTTGTGTTTTAACAAACCAGGATTCAAATCCTAATGAATAGCTTTACATAGAAATTATAATCAGAGTCATGGGAGCAGGTAATATGCTATCTGCCTTGAAAATCACTAGCCTGCAACTTGAGAGACATTTTCCCAAAGATAACTAAGACTTTGGGGGGTGTACTGGAGGCATTCTTTTCTTTGCCAGTGGTTATGAACGTCCAGGAAAAAGAAATGTATTGAACATTAAAGTTTTGGATCCACAAATCTGTAATTTGCAAATTACTTAAATTTACAGATCAGTGGAGTACTGAAGACAGAGTATTCCTAACAGCAGTCATGGCAAGCACATTCAAGAATGTACTTATGATGATTTTTGCTGGAGAATTCATAATGGGGCTTTTGGGAAATGGCTTCATCATATTGGTTAACTGTATTGATTGGATCAGGAGCTGGAAGTTCTTCTTGATTGACTTCATTCTTACCTGCTTAGCTATTTCCAGAATATTTCTGCTCTGTATGATAATGCTAGGCATCGGTGTAGATACAGTTTGTGAGGAAATATGGTACAATGACAATCAACTGATGACTTTTGAAATCCTCTGGATAGGATCCAATTATTTCTGCACAACCTGTACCGCCTGTCTCAGTGTCTTCTATTTTCTCAAGATAGCCAACTTTTCCAATCCCATTTTCTTCTGGATAAAACAGAGAACTCACAGACTGCTTCTCATTGTTGTCCTGGGAGCGGTCTTCTCTTTCTGCTTGTCTCTGCTTTTTAAGGATACAGTATTTAAGAACCTGATCAAAACCAGGGTAAACACTGACAGCAATCAGACATTGAACTTCACAGTGAGAAAACATGATTTATTAATTTCTAATATAGTCCTGAACATAATGTTCATCATCCCCTTTGGAGTGTCTCTGGCTTCCTTTGTCCTTTTGATCCATTCCTTATGGAAACACACCAGGCGGATGAAGGGCACAGGTTCTGGGGATCTTATCACCAAGGCCCATGTGCGAGCCATGAAGTCTGTGATTTCATTCCTACTCTTCTTCTTTATGTACTGGTTGAGCAATATTATAATATATTTGGCCTATGTCATTCTAGACAGTTTGGTGGTGAAAATGTTTGCTTATATGTTAGTATTTTCCTATCCATCTGGCCATCCATTTCTTCTGATTTTATGGAACAGCAAATTGAAACAGGCTTCTCTCTATGTCCTGAGGGAGCTGAGGTGGTGCAGGAGTCTAAGGAAATCTGCAAACCCATAAAGCATGCCTCAAATGACTGTGATTTACTGAAGAATGAAGATCATGAATAGAACTCCATGTACCTTTCTTTCATTTCCCTCAACTTCTTTTATACGGTTCTGTGGTAGGTCCCTGAACCTTACTGGAAATATCTGTCTAGAAGGAGTTAAAGGAAAAAAAGAGTTTGCTGTGTTTCCATCAGAATAATGATGATATAATTAATGGTAAGATTAGAACATATCACCAAGACAGTGAGGATTTGATGAGAGACAAAAATAGACTTTGGGAAGACAGTAATTTACTTGTGCTTAGATTACAACTGTAAAAATTTAAGTGTAGCAAGTCTCAGAGACAGAAAAACCCCAGAAATCATGAAATGAATATTTCAAAATTCTAACAACTTATTACCTCTGGCTGATGGCTAACAATGACTTAAAAATTGTATTTGGGAAAGAATGAACATGGAATGAACTGGTATGACAAATTTTCGGCTACTATCCAGAATATGCACCTGGAAGTCCAGTTACAGAACCCATGAGAACCCTACTACTTCTTAAATATATACCAAAGGCGGTCTCAAACAAGTAAATGAATAAGAGAAAAAATACATGACTTAGAAAATACAAGGCGTGCTCACTTCGGCAGCACATATCCTAAAAATTGGGATGATACAGAGACTAGCATTGCCCTGTGCAAGGATGACACGCAAATTCGTGAAGCATTCCATATGTTTTTAACTTCTTTCATTTGTACCATTCCTTCAAATAAAGTAATTTGGGCGTTGGTGGTATAGTGGTGAGCATAGCTGCCTTCCAAATAAAGTAATTTGGTATCCCTCCCCCCCCCAAAAGATACAAAGCTCAAAGTAGAGGGTACAGTAGAAGTTATTTTGTTGGGCAAAAAACACAGAAAATACAATGCAAAATAGTTTTACATTTTTCTCATTCCTCAAGTATGGTATCAGTTTTGGTACTAAGCATTACTCATTAATGCTGGGTTATCAGGAACCTCATGTATTGACAGAGATCACTTGCTTCCCCCCTCCCCCAGTAAAGTTTATTCCCTAATAAACTATTTTATTTATTTCACTTTTCTCTCTCTTGGTGTTTTATTTTTTAAGAAAGAGGATTTGGGTTTAATGTTTGACTTCCCATTGGTAGTTGAGAAAAAAAAGTATTTATTTTTCAGAAATACGTTGTTTTAAAGACCTATAGAATATATCATAGGAAAATAAATGGGGAGGAATTATTTTTTGTTGTTATTGAGATATAACTGACATATAGCATTGTGTAAGTTTGAGGTGTTCCTATGTTGGGTGGATACATTTATCTATTGCCTTATGATTACCACTGTGATTCATTAGCTAATACTTCTGCCATGTTGCATGATTATGATTTATTTTTTGTGTTGAGAACAATTAAGATCTGGTCTCTTAGCAGCTTTGAAGTTTATAAGTTATTTTGTTGACTATAATGACTATGTTGCGCATTAGACCTCACAAATTTATTGATCTACTAGTTGACAGTTTATACCCTTACACAACAATTCCCCCAAATCCTCAATATTAGGCTCTGGTAACCACTGTTCTACTCTCTTTACAAATTCAGACGTTTTGGATTTCACATTTAAGTAATATACTGTATTTGTCTTTCTCTGTCTAATTTATCTCACTTAGCGAAATGAGTGATCACTTGCTTTTGGCTCCTTCTTTGGGAAGTTCAATTTAGATATGGGCTACCGATATTTTAAGAGGGTAGAATATAATACAAAAGGCTTTGCCTAGGTGAGATATAAATGAAATTTATTTTTAAAAAGTTGGACATAGTAGCATGAAAGCAGAAAGCAAATTTATTCTTTCTTATTATGGCTCCTACAACCCTTTTTGTTGAGTTATCTTTTTCCAGGATAAAACCTTAGGCAGAGTCCACAGCTGCTATAGTCACTCATACATTAAGTCCAATCGAGACTAAAACCAAAACTTACGCCTGTCATTTAGTATCAAACTTCTCTCACTCCCCTTTTTCAGATCCGATTCAAGCTTGAAAACCTGACATTGGAAAGGTTGTTTCATTGTTTAGTCTTGTTCTTCTCCCCAGTATTCATGCTGCTTTTGGTTTCTTTATGATTGCATAAGAGTTGGATAACTACTGTCCCCTATAGCTCTCTTTTGGCTAAGGAAAGTTGTCAATCATATCAGATATTTTAATGCAGATTCATTCTTCTGTAGGTATCTATGTCAGGGGTCCCCAAGGCCACCCTCATGTTTGATGACTCAGAGAAATACTTAGGGAACTCAGAAGGGCTGTTATAGTCACAGTCGGGGGGTGGGGTGGGGAGGGCAGATCGATTGTTTGTGCTCTGTTAATTTACTCCAATACAGATATAATATCTGAAAAATAGCTGCAAACTGGGAGAGAGATTGTGACTCTCTTTCATCCTAACCCTAAATTAGGATTCTGATGGCGAAAATTGAAATTTTTCCTGTGTTATATGGATTAAACAGCATTTTAGTGAGCTAATGACCTTCTTTCTGAAAATTTGAAGCATTGATCTTTATTGTTGCAATTTATAAATTTCTCCAAGATATATCTTGGAGTTTGCTTATTTGCTTTCTAAAATTTTTGTAATTACTATAATGATGAGTATTCTCCTTCTATTAAAGCCTCAGGAATGTCCTCAGTTTAGCGCTTGGACTACCCTCTCAATCCAGAGTTTTATTTGGCTAGGAATTTTTTCCTATTATGTGATTATTTCTTGTCATTTATCTTTTCTCTTCTATTTTTAAAGATTTTTATTTATTTATTTGTTAGAGAGAGAGAGAGAGAGAGCGAGCACAGGCAGAAAGAGTGGCAGGCAGAGGCAGAGGGAGAAGCAGGCTTCCTGCTGAGCAAGGAGCCCGATGTGGGACTTGATCCCAGGACGCTGGGATCATGACCTGAGCCGAAGGCAGCGGCTTAACCAACTGAGCCACCCAGGCGTCCCTCTTCTATTTTTAAATAATAATATGTAGACATGTTATCCTGTGGATCCACCAATTGTTCTTTATTTAATATTGATTTAGTATTCTATGACCTCTGCATTTTCTGCACTTTCTTGAAGGTAGTTTTTTTGTTTTCTCAATTTAACATTTCTCTTTCATTGTTTTGATTTTCCTCAATATTCATCTTTAATATCCATATGTGTGTACAACACACCTTCATGTTTCCATCCAGCATTTGTAGGAATTTGATTTTATGACCTCACTCCAGGATATGCCTTAATAAGGAGAGGGAACAAGAGTCAGTTTTCTCAGTCCAAGTGAAAGACACCACTTGCCTAAAAACTAGAGCATCATGGCTGGGAAACCCTGGGTCTGGTAATTATGTTAGACAAAAGCATGAAGAAATGACTGCAGAATTTTCTTATGGTAAATGGACTGCTTTTTTTTTCTTTTTTTAAAGATTTTATTTATTTGTCAGATAGAGAGAGAGCGCAGGAGCGAGAACAGGCAGACAGAGAGGCAGGCAGAGGCAGAGGGAGAAGCAGGCTCACTGCTGAGCAAGGAGCCCGATGTGGG
This sequence comes from Taxidea taxus jeffersonii, assembly GCA_003697995.1. Lineage (NCBI taxonomy): Eukaryota > Metazoa > Chordata > Mammalia > Carnivora > Mustelidae > Taxidea > Taxidea taxus. The sequence goes on from RCUC01136019.1 coordinate 7,945, forward strand.
ACTCCATCCCAGGACGCTGGGATCATGACCTGAGCTGAAGGGAGCTGCTTAACCAACTGAGCCACCCAGGCGTCCTGGACTGCTTGTTTTTGGAAACATGGCATCCTTTACACCTTGAAAGAACCTGAGGTACTGCACTATTTTTTCTTAATTTAGTTATTTGTCTTGTCACGAATCTTATCCCTTTTTTTAACAGGACTATTTGACTTTTTCTTTTTTTCTTTTAAAGATTTTATTTATTTGTTAGAGAGAGAGAGCGAGCGAGCACAGGCAGATAGAGTGGCAGGCAGAGGCAGAGGGAGAAGCAGGCTCCCTGCCCAGCAAGGAGCCCAATGTGGGATCGATCCCAGGACGCTGGGATCATGACCTGAGCCGAAGGCAGCCGCTTAACCAACTGAGCCACCCAGGCGTCCCTATTTGACTTTTTCTTATTACTCTTCAGATCCCTTAATGAATTATGAGTATTATCTCTTTGTGTGTTTCAAATGTTGCAATATTTCCCAATAAATTATTTCTTTTTAAAAGTTTTACATATGGTATTATTTTTTATAGAATTATTTTACTATTGTATGTACAAAATTTTTCACCTCTTTTATGGTTCTGGGATTTTGTTCTTTTTTTTTCCTCCCTTTTTAAATTGAAGTGTAATTAATATATAATGCTCTATTAGTTTTAGGTATACAATTTAATGATTCAATATTTCTGTACATTGCTCAGTGTTCATCTTAATAAGGCTATGCTTAATTCTCTTTATTTCACTCATCCCCCACCCATTTCCCCATTTCTGGAATTTTGAACTGAACTCTTAGGAAGACTTTCATATTCAATTTTTAAGAAACATTTCCCCATTTCTTTTTTGTTTTGTTTTGTTTTCTGTTAGCTTTTTCATATGCAAGTTTTGGTACAATTACATCTTTAATCAAACTCATTTTTAATTTTGTATATTTTGTGAGGTAGGGAATCTGACTAATTTGAATAGATGGTCAATAAACTGTTTAAAGTAAAATACCTTTATTTTATTATTTTTTTTAAATTAAATTTAACTTTTTTTCAGTGTTCCAAGATTCATTGTTAATGCACCACACCCAGTGCTCCATGCAATATGTGCCCTCCATAATACCCACCACCAGGCTCACCCAACCACCACCCCCCTCTCCTCCAAAACCCTCAGTTTGTTTCTCAGAGTCCACAGGCTCTCATGGTTTGTCTCCACCTCTGATTTCCCCCACCTCACTTCTCCTCTCCATTTCCCAGTGTCCTCTGTTATTCCTTATGTTTCACAAGTAACCATATATAATTGACTCTCTCTGTTTGACTTATTTCACTCAGCCTAATTTTCTCCAGTCCTATCCATATTGATACAAAAACTGGGTATTCATCCTTTCTTTTTTTTTATATTTTATATCGTATAATTGTTTATTTTATATTTTATAAGTTTTAGATTTTCAGAACAATTAAGATAGTATAGAGAGGTCACATGTATCTCATACTCAATTTCCATTATTATTATTATTATTTTTAATTAATTATTTATTTATTTATTTATTTTTACTTTATTTAAGCTTTATTTAAACATATGATGTAACCCCACCACCCTCACCCAACCCCTCTTCCCCCCACCCCCCTCAGTTTGTTTTATGACATTAAGAGTCTCTTTTGGTTTGTCTCCCTCCCGATCCCATCTTGTTTCATTTTTTCTTTTCCTACCCCCTTAACCCCTACCCCCATTGCATCTCCACTTCCTCATATCAGGGAGATCATATGATAGTTGTCTTTCTCTGATTGACTTATTTCACTTCTTTTTTTTTAAAGATTTTATTTATTTATTTGACAGAGAAAGATCACAAGTAGGCAGAGAGGCAGGCGGCGGGGGGTGGGGAAGCAGGCACCCTGTTGAGCAGAGAGCCCAATGTGGGGCTCGATCCTGGGACCCTGAGATCATGACCTGAATTGAAGGCAGAGGCTTAACCCACTGAGCCACTCAAGCGCCCCTATTCATCGTAATACTCCATTGTATTTCTGGACCATATCTTCTTTATCCGTTCATCTGTTGAAGGACATCTTGGCTCTTTCCACAGTTTGGTGACTGTGGCCATTGCTGCTATGAACATTGGGGTACAAATGGCCCTTCTTTTCACTCCATCTGTATCTTTGGGGTAAATACCCAGTAGTGTAATTTCAGGGTCTTAGGGTAAGTAAAATATCTTTATGTAGTGGTAGCAAACTCTAGTGTCCACAGGGGCCAGGAATGTCTATAAATGTGTGAGGACATTGATAGTAAAGTGTAATGAACCTGTGAAGGAGTGCCTCATAATTATGTTCAAATTTATGTTTTAAACAGTCACTGTCAGATCAGTCTGCCAGTTTGTGGCCTCTTACCATCTTTTTCAATTTCTTAGCTACTGTGTAACATTTACTTTTCTAGGGGATTTTCAGAATCAACTTCTCAAATCCCATAAAATACACTATTGAGATTTTGACTGGACTCTCAGTGAACTTAAAGATTTCTCTAAAACATAATGTATTTCCTTAAAGCATATAAGCTACAAATTAGTTTCCTTAAGCCTTCTCTAAGGTTATTCAATAAGATTTCATAATTATTCTTTCCTTTAGGTACTATGCTTTTTTCTATTGACTTTATTCCTAAGTTCATTTTAATTTCCCAACTAATTTTATTAAAATTTTTTTTTAAAGATTTTATTTATTTATTTGACAGAGAGAGATCACAAGCAGACAGAAAGGCAGGCAGAGAGAGAGGGGAGGAAGCAGGCTCCTTGCTGAGCAGAGAGCCCGATGCGGGACTCGATCCCAGTACCCTGAGATCATGACCCGAGCCGAAGGCATCGGCTTAACCCACTGAGCCACCCAGGCGCCCGCCAACTAATTTTAAATATGATTTTCTTTGTCTTACATTTGAGATGAGAAAAATAAAACTTTTGTTTAGAGAGGTGTTGTTAAAAGGCCTCTGCAGTTTGATGAACTTGTATAGAAAGTTAAAAGAGTCATAACCCAGAACTAAGTTCCAGCTTATTGCAACAGTGGAAATCATGGGAGTAAAGAATTTGTAAGTAAAGAAATATTAAAGACTTTTTGTCTAGAAGGAGAAGAGTACAGTTTTTCAATATTCCATTTAGTGTAAATTTTAAAATATAAATTAACAACTTCTATTTTAACTTCTAAATTTAAAGGCAAGTAACAACTTAGACTGATTGATTGATTGATACAGAAAATAGGAAATATGCTTATAACTCCAGTATAAGAAGAACTGGTGAAAATACATAAGAAAACCACTAGGGCTCCTCCAATAAGCAAATTGTGAATATGAACAGATATATCCTGATGGAAAACACTGTGTTCCACTTTTCAATTAAATATTTTTTATTAATTAAGGTAATGCTTTGCATAGGCTGATAACAATTTGGGTTGAAAAATATGCATTGGAAAACCCAAAATTACTTACACATTTAAACTCATAATCTCACTTACTGAGGTTTCATATAAGTGGAGAAATAATTACATGTACTTAGGTAATCATTGTCATATTGTGTATAATGGAAAAAATAAAGTAGAAAAAGAGATAAAAGTACTCTCAATAAGGGATTACTTGAAGTAAAAATATTATAGTCCTTTGACGTAATGTTATGAAGCTCTCAGAATAATTGTTGTGGAGAGTTTACAAAATTTACAAAAGGCCTTATCTTCTAAAGCTAGTAATTCAAAATTAGACTTCAACATTACAAAAATAGTATGATTATAACTATGGGTAATGATAAGTAAGGAATAGTTAAATATTAAAATACTGGAAGAAAGTCAGTATAAATATTAATACATTATTGGTATTTTAATTTTTATCTATTTTTTAAAAATATTTTATTTATTTGATAGAGAGAGAGAGAGAGCACATAAGCAGGGGGAATGGCAGGCAGAGGAAGAATCAGATTCCCCTCTGAGCAGAGAGCCCTGTGTAAGGCTGGATCCCATGACCCTGGGATTGTGACTTGGGCAAAGGCAGAAGCTTAACCGACTGAGCCACCCAGGTGCCTGAAATTTTTATCTATTTTTATATACTTCTAGAACTTTCTATGATTGTGCTTTTTTCAATCCAGCAAATATTTATGAAATGTTTACTATTTGTCAGGTTTTGCACTAAGAGGATTTTGACAGTGATACATTAGAATTTTTTCTTCTTTCCCAAAAATTACAGTCCAGAGAGCAGTCATAATAGATCACAAAAAAAAAAATGCTATAATTAAAGAGACGCAGGATGATAAGAAAGGACACCAAATCCAAGTTCAGATTATGAGGGACATTTTTCCAGAAGGAATTGTATCAAAACAATGTCTGCAAGAATCAGAAAGGAGATGAGTGCCAGGAATAAAGCATGAAAATATGGATACATACATCCTGAAAAGCATGACAGGGTTTTCACCAAAGCAGAACCTTTACATACATAATGGAAAGAACTGCTACAAAAAGAGAAGACTGCAAGTAAAGAGTCAGGAGAGTGTTCTTGCAGTCCGTAGCAAAAATGATGAGGGTCTATGGATTGGAAGAATAAATATTGTGAAAATGTCTATGCTACCTAAAGCTATCTACACATTTAATGCAATGCCTATTAAAATCCCATCCAATTTTTTCAAAGAAATGGGATAAATAATCCTAAAATTTATGTGGAACCAGAAAAGACCTCGAATAGCCAAAGGAATATTGAAAAAGAAAGCCAAAGTTGGTGGCATCACAATTCCAGACTTCAAGCTCTATTACAAAGCTGTCATCATCAAGACAGTATGGTATTGGCACAAAAACAGACACATAGATCAATGGAACAGAATAGAGAGCCCAGAAACTCTATGGTCAACTAATCTTCGACAAAGCAGGAAAGAATATCCAATGGAAAAAAGACAGCCTCTTCAACAAATGGTGCTGGGAAAATTGGACAGCCACATGCAGAAAAATGAAATTGGACCATTTCCTTACACCACACACGGAAATAGACTCAAAATGGATGAAGGACCTCAACGTGAGAAAGGAATCCATCAAAATCCTTGAGGAGAACACAGGCAGCAAACTCCTTGACCTCAGCTGCAGCAACTTCTTCCTAGGAACAATGCCAAAGACAAGGGAAGCAAGGGCAAAAATGAACTATTGGGACTTCATCAAGATCAAAAGCTTTTGCACAGCAAAGGAAACAGTCAACAAAACCAAAAGACAACTGACGGAACGGGAGAAGATATTTGCAAACGACATATCAGATAAAGGGCTAGTATCCAAAATCTATAAAGAGCTTAGCAAACTCAACACGCAAAGAACAAATAATCCAGTCAAGAAATGGGCAGAGGACAAGAACAGACATTTCTGCAAAGAAGACATCCAGATGGCCAACAGACACATGAAAAAGTGCTCCACATCACTGGGCATCAGGGAAATACACATCAAAACCACAATGAGGTACCACCTCACACTAGTCAGAATGGCTAAAATGAACAAGTCAGGAAAGGACAGATGCTGGTGAGGATGTGGAGAAAGGGGAACCCTCCTATACTGTTGGTGGGAATGCAAGCTGGTGCAACCACTCTGGAAAACAGCATGGAGGTTCCTCAAAAAATTGAAAATAGAGCTACCTTATGACCCAGCAATTGCACTACTGGGTATTTACCCTAAAGATACAAACGTAGTGATCCGAAGGGGCACGTGCACCCAAATGTTTATAGCAGCAATGTCCACAATAGCCAAGTTATGGAAAGAACCTAGATGTCCATCAACAGATGAGTGGATAAAGAAGAGGCGGTATATATATACAATGGAATACTATGCAGCCATCAAAAGAAATGAAATCTTGCCATTGCGATGACATGGATGGAACTAGAGGGTATCATGCTTAGCGAAATAAGTCAATTGGAGAAAGACAACTATCATATGATCTCCCTGATATGAGGAAGTGGAGATGCAACGGGGGTGGACGTTAAGCGGGTAGGAAAAGAATAAATGAAACAAGATGGGATCGGGAGGGAGACAAACCAAAAGAGACTCTTAATGTCATAAAACAAACTGAGGGGGGTGGCGGGCAGGGGTGTTGGGAGAGGGTGGTGGGGTTACATTATATGTTTAAATTAAAAAAAATAAATTTAATTTAAAAAATAAAATTTAAAAAAATGATGAGGGCCTGAATCAAGCAGTAGTCATAGACTTGGTGACAAGGGGATAGATTTGAGAGCTATTAAGATCATAAATTGACTGAATTTGGTAGTGAATAAAAGTAAAATCAGGCTGGCACAGATTTCTGGCTTCTGTGAATAGATGAGCTACAAAAGATTTAGAGCTATAATTTCAAAATTGATACTGAATTTGTTTGAGAAATTAAGAACTAGCTTTTGTGAATTCTCTCTAGTCTATGGAATGACTAACTCAACACTTGACAATATAAAAGAAAGAGATTTATTCTGGGTATACTGGAAAGTGGAGGGCAAAAAGGGGTGTCATCCATCCACTATTCTCTTACATGATCTCTAGTCCTTAGGGCATGAAATGATTTAGGTCTGTGTATCTCTCCTCTGAATGTAATTTGCTAGCAACAAACATGATGATCAAACTGCCATTGGATCATGTCTATATTGTTGGTGGGCCCTCCTTTATGGTAGATTTGTTTGTTCTTTTTTTTTTTTTAATGTTTATTTATTTGACAGACAGCGAGAGAGGGAACACAAGCAGGGGGAGTCAAGAGGGAGAAGCAGGGAGCTCAGCAGGGAGCCCGATGCGGGGCTCGATCCCAGGACCCTGGGATCATGACCTGAGCTGAAGCAGAGGCTTAACCACTGAGCCACCCAGGCACCCCAGATTTGTTTGTTCTTAGAGGTTGAAGTAGCAAGGTTTAATTAGTCCCAAAGCATCATCTAACTAGCAAACCAGCTAACTAACCAGCCGCTTCTTTGCATGATCTGCCTCCAGAACATAGGTCTCACGGGATCTCCTCCCTTGGGCTAGGTATGTCATTATTTGAATCTTTTTACCACTAATTCTCTTGAAAGACCAAGTCAGAAAGGTAGGGACAAGAAAGACATCTAATTACTATTGGTTCAACTGCACTGAAGATGTCAATAAATCAAAATATTTTTCTAATTTATTTCAAATGATCAGAACAGAAATCCCTCAGACATTCTGTATTTTAATCAGAAATACACCGAGTAGGTAATTCTAAATACAGTTACACATTTTTCAAAGATTTTAGTTATTAATTTGAGAGAGAGAGATTAACATGGGAATTTTCTGGCCAGCACCAGCAAATTTACTGATGGACCCCCTTCATTCCCCTTAGGAGTGTGACCTTGCCTAAAATAATAGATTCTTTGTTAATAATTCCCTTTTTTTCTGCTCCCTCTCTACCTTTAAAAACTTTTCTTTTTCCGTAGCCCTCTGGAGCTCCCCTCTACTTGCTACATAGGATGTTGTTTGATTCATGAATTGGTTAATAAAGCCAATGGGACCTTAAAATTTACTCAGTTGACTATTTGTTATTTAACAGAGGTACCTATTTTACAATTGAGATTTGTAAATCAAAATGAAGCAGTTCCTTGAGAGGAGAGAGGAATTTTTATTCAAAAGAATGAAAATTAACCTATGCCTTTATTTACATATTAGCAAATGAGCGGCTATTCTTTCAACCATCTCTTTACATAGGATGTTACAATTTTTAGCTGACATCTGGACCAAGACTGGAAATCCTTAGCAGAGCTGGTTGGAAACGTTCAATGGATCTTGGAGATTACTGGGCTTCATAGCTAAGAAGAAGAGCCACAATAAAAAAGAAAAGTAGATATTATTGCAGAATTAAACAAAACGTATATCCTAATCTAGCAAATTGTTGGGAGATTAGTCAACAAACTGCAGATCAGAGTTTTTTCTTTGCAACCATGTCGAATACATTGGAGAAAGTTCTCATGGTTGTAACACGTGAGAAACTTAAAATCGATATTTTAAGGAATGGACTTATTAGATTTACAAACTGCATTGCTTGGATTAGAAGTAAAAAATTATGCTTGATTGGCTTTATTCTTATTAGTTTGGCCTTTGACAGAATTAGTCAATTGTGGCTAACAATCATCGATCTGTTCTCAGTGCTACTGTACCAGAAAGTCCCTGTTCCTATGGGAAGACACCATAGAAATCCTAACCTAGTGTCTGGATATTGGCCAGCCACTTGAGCACTTGGTTAGCTACCTATCTCACTGCCTTTTTTTAAAATCCTGAAGGTCGCCAATTTCTCTATTCACTTTCCCTTTGGCTAAAATGGAGAATTAATGAGGCAGTTTTCATCCTTCTGCTTGTATCTGAGACCTTCCTGTTCATAAGCTTTCCTTTGCCATATAGTTTTGATGTTTCTGATATCATTCCCAAAAACAACAACAAAGAGGAAATGAAAGAGGGAGGGAGAGAAATATAACTGGGATATTCAATGCGAATAAAAATAAAAATTTATATGATTACTACTACTTAAATTTATATGATTATCTCTACTACTTTAAATTATATGATTAACTTTACTATCTTTACTACTTTATTTTTTTTTAAAGATTTTATTTATTTGACAGACAGAGATCACAAGTAGGCAGAAAGGCAGGCAGAAAGAGATGGGGAAGCAGGCTCACTGATGAGCAGACAGCCCCATGCGGGGCTCGATCCCAGGACCCTGAGATCATGACCTGAGCTGAAGGCAGAGGCTTCACCCACTGAGACACCCAGGTGCCTCTCTTTACTACTTTAAATAAAAATTTAAATTATATGATTATCTATACTATCTGTTGGGAGGAAGAATTTTCCCTTTATCCTCAAGGTCTCCCAGTTGGACTAAGAATTAGATTTATGTAAGACAGATTAACAGGAGGAAAAAAAACAAAGGGTTTGTTTTTTTTTTTCCCCCTCATGGAAGCCCAACAATGAAATTGAGACCTAAAGAAATGACCAAGGCAGGCAGTTTTTTACACATTTTAGACAAAGAGATAACAAATTTGTGAAGAATTTACAGGACAAGGAAAACAGATGTTTGGGAGTTTTAATTAGTAAGTAATTCTAAACAGAATTTGGGCTGAAGTTGTAAAGGAGTAAAAAAAAGCAAAAATGTTTGTTTCTACAGCTTTCTCAGCTTTAAAGTTCTTATCTCTGATAAGGATGTCTTTTTACTTTAGCGCAGAGGGGATATTTTTTTATTTAGGAGATTCATTTCTGCTTTCAGGGGAATGGAGGAGGGTCTGAGTGTTTTTGAGCTGGTTTCTTAAGTAACTTTTTTTTTTTTTTTTTTTAAGATTTTATTTATTTGACAGAGACAGAGATCACAAGTAGGCAGAGAGGCAGGCAGAGAGAGGACGAAGCAGGCTCCCTGCTGAGCAGAGAGCCCGATGCGGGCCTCGATCCCAGGACCCTGAGATCATGACCTGAGCTGAAGGCAGAGGCTTTAACCCACTGAGCCACCCAGGCGCCCTTCTTAAGTAACTTTTATTTAAAATAATCAGTATGCCAAAGTGGCACATTGCGGGAGTGACCTGGCTTTGGCCCCTCCAGGTTCCTCACTCCTGTATCTCCTCGATTTTCTTTTTTCTGTTCCTCCTTTTTTTTTTTTTTTGTGGAAACACACATGGAAACACATTGAGCTCATCAGTGATTCTAGAGACCTCAGTATGAAGGCCCATTTCAGAGTGGCAAAACTAATTTTCTCTTTCTTGTGTTCTTTGTGCTATATCCATTTGCCTTTTTCATGACATTTTGGGGACATTTTTTTTTTTTTTTTTGCTACAGAACAAGCTGTCTTCGTTTGGATATTTGGTGGTATGATAAGAATTCCCTATCTTTCAGGTCACACATAAATTGTGATTTTTGGAAACAGCCAAATGAGTGAAATCTTAAAGGAAAAGCATTTTCAGCTACATTGGTAGGCCTATGAGAGAAGTCAATGAGAAGTCTATGTAATCTTCCTTGTTTCACTAGATTCTTCCTTTAATATGTGTGCTGTCTTACTGAGTATCACTTAAATTCTTCCTAGACTTGGACAGACCTCTAAGCAATAACCATATGAAAAAATAAATAAATAAGAACTATCACCTCTCTGAACTGTTAGAACTTCTGTGTATGTATATATAAGTCACCTTCAACTCATACAGACTTAGAGAAGAGAGGTGTTGTTAAAAATCAAACACAAGTCGGGCGCTTGGATAGCTCAGTGAGTTAAGCCTCTGCCTTCAGCTCAGGTCATGGTCTCAGGGTCCTGGGATTGAACCCTGAATCAGGCTCTCTGCTCAGCAGGGAGCCTGCTCCGCCCTCTGTCCCTGCCTGCCTCTCTGCCTGCTTGTGATGTCTCTCTCTGTCAAATAAGTAAATAAAATCTTAAAAAAAAATCAAACACAAGTAATCAAAATTGAACAGGTGGGTATAGTAAGATATGGCAGAGAGACAAAGCTAAATGGAAGAAAAAATTCCAAGACCAACTGAAAATCACTATCATTAACACTGAGTTATTCACAAATGTCAGGAGGCCAATATGGATCTGTGATATGAATTCAGGGATATTAATATCATATGAATGTGCTTTTACCTAAAACTACTTAATTCCTCTAAATAACCATCTGATTTCTGGAATAATCCAGATTTAGCTACTTAATTCCTGTTTTGGTAATCTTTTGCAATAAACTGTATTTGAGAGTATTTCCGCTACCGATGTAACTGCAGAAATCAAATAGTTTAAAATTCAATGAGGTTGTTAAAATCCTTTCCTATTATCCAGTAATTAATGCCGGAAATGTTATTATACTAACGTACTGTATAACCTGAGGGATGTGGGGCTATCATATCTGAAATGCATATCAAAATAATCCACGGGGGGGGCACCTGGGTGGCTCAGTGGGTTAAAGCCTCTGCCTCGGCTCAGGTCATGATCCCAGGGTTGTGGGATCCGGTCCCGCATTGGGCTCTCTGCTCAGCAGGGAGCCTGCTTCCTCCTCTCTCTCTGCCTGCCTCTCTGCCTACTTGTGATCTCTGTCTGTCAAATAAATAAATAAAATCTTAAAAAAAAAAATCCACAGGGAGTAGGATAGGTAAGGGTAGAGTGGCCATATATTGGTAACTGCTGAAAGCAGATGATTAGTACATGGGACTTATTGAATCATCCTCTCTGCTTTTGTTTATGTTTGAAATTTTTCACAACAAAAAGTTAAATAGAAAATGAAGAGCAATGCTCTTTGTTTACATCTTAGTCTTTTGCTGGCATAAAACACAGATATGAGAGAGGGGAAATATGGTAAGAGGCCAATAAAACAATTTCTTGGAAATATTTGTTTTATAAGTTATGCCTGGAAAGGTAAAGTATGAAAAAGTGTTTTGATTTTTTTTTTACCACATCTATATATTCACAATGCACAATCCTACCTGATAGTAGTTGATCCTTGAGGAGTCCTCCAGTAAAAATCAGAACAATGTTGTTAATACAGAGAAGACCACTATATTGTACACAAAAATGCAGACTTTGCCACTTTCTTATGTCATCCTTTGAAGATAAGGACAAAATTGAAAAATGGTAATATTTCTTTCTTTCTTTTTAAAAATATTTTATTTATTTATTTGACACAGAGAGAGAACACAAGCAGGGAAAGCAGCAGGCAGAGGGAGAAGCGGGCTCCCTGCTGAACAAGGAGCCCAATGTGGGGCTCAATTCCAGGACTCTGGGATCATGACCTGAGCTGAAGGCAGATGCTTAACCAACTGAGCCACCCAGGAGCCCCAAAATGGTAAGATTTATGATTACTTTCAGATGGTGCTATAAATCTCAGAGTCAAGAAGATAGCACTTAGTAGAAATCTTCATTTTATGTTGAAGATTTTATTCTCCAGGAGCCGCCTACACATCTCTCAAGAACTAAGTGCTTCCCACACAGAGGGAAACAAAGTGCTGGCTGTGTAAAGCTGAGTCTTTACTATGGATTTTGAGACTGAAAAAGAGAAAGAGAGAAGAGAAGAGACTCTATTTCTTAAAATATGCCAAGATCAAGTTGTTAACTAGTAGTCTTCTAAATATACTCTTAACCTGAATAAGGGAGACATTATATTTAACGGTCTTTTGACTTATACTCTTTAAAAAAAATCAATATATATTTTATTGTTTAAAGTAAGCTCTAGGGGCGCCTGGGTGGCTCAGTGGGTTAAGCCTCTGCCTTTGGCTCAGGTCATGATCTCAGGGTTCTGGGGTAGAGCCCCGAATCGGGCTCTCTGCTCAGCGGGAAGCCTGCTTCCCTCTCTCTCTCTACCTGCCTCTCTGCCTACTTATGATCTCTCTCTCTCTGTCAAATAAATAAATGAAATCTTTAAAGAAAAATAAAGTAAGCTCTATACCCAGCATGGGGCTTTGAACTCGTGATCCTGAACCAAGAGTCATGTTTTCTGCCGACTGAGCCAGCCAGGTACCCTGTCACACACACTTAATAAACAAGTAGAACACTTCTTTTGTCTGACAAAGAACACTTACTTGAAATCACCCATTTATTTATTCATTTGCTTATATGAATAAATATATATTTACATATAAAATATATGGTTGATTCATATTTTATTCAGCAGACATATTGTAGAATACAGGCTCGTATTTTATTCAATGGGTTATTACCTATTACTATCATGATTTATTTTAATGCCTACATGGGTCTAGATTTGTCAAGTAAAAACCACTTCTAGTTGACTCTTGTAAACTTTTGACATGAAATTTCAGAGCACTTATATTAATAATATAATTGAAAATAATGTTTGAATGGAATTTTTATTTACCTTCCAAGAAATGTTTCATCATCAAGGTCACGTGAATCTATCATTATTCTTAATTACCTATTAAAGAACAGTGTTTATTACTTAATAAATGTTATCTTTCCAAATAATGTAAGAAGCTCTCTCGTGTGTTAATCATTATTTTTTAATTGCAAAGGATAGGATTCAGCATTTGGTTAACACCTGGGGGTTCAGGGACAGTGGCCCTCTTGGAGAGGTCCCAGGAGCCCTGCACCCTTTCCACAAACCTTGCCCTATGCATCTCTTCCATCTAGCTGTTTCTGAGTCATATCTTTTTTTTTTAATGGTTTTATGATTTTATTTATTTATTAGTTAGAGAGAGAGAGAGCGCGAGCACAGGCAGACAGAGAGGCAGGCAGAGGCAGAGGGAGAAGCAGGCTCCCTGCCGAGCAAGGAGCCCGATGTGGGACTCGATCCCAGGACTCTGGGATCATGACCCGAGCCAAAGGCAGCCGCTCAACCAACTGAGCCACCCAGGCGTCCCTGAGTCATATCTTTTTTAATAAACCAATTATATTGTGAGTAAAATGTTTCTCCAAGTTCTGTGAGCTGCTTTAGTAAATTAATCAAAATCCAAGGAGGAGGTTATGGGAATCTCTCTAATTTAGAGTTAGCTCAGAGGCCCAGGTAACAGCCTGAACTAGTGACTGGTGTCTGAAGTGGGGTCAGAGGGAGGTAGTCACATAGGACCGAGCCCTGACCCTCTGGAATCTGATGACATCTCCTGGTAAATAGTGTAAGAATTGAACTGAATTGTAGAACTCTTGATGTCTGGAGAATTTCTTGGTGGTATGGGAAACAAACTTTCTCCACACATTGAAACTGCTCTTGGAACAAGTTCACCCTGGTTCTAAGAGCATCCCCAAATAGCATCTGATAATGTCGGAGCAGTTATAAATGTTTGTCAATACAATAATTGTTTTCATATCAAATGTGTCAAATGAAGATGAACTGCCTTGGAAATTTTCCTGGTAGCTCAAAGTCAATTAAAAAAATCTGTATCTATGGCAGAATGTGTGTATAATGAGTTTGAGTCGATGTGTCTTAACTGCAGGTACTCTGATTCATATAAAAATCAAATCATAGGGGCGCCTGGGTGGCTCAGTGGGTTAAGCCTCTGCCTTCAGCTCAGGTCATGATCTCAGGGTCCTGGGATCGAGTCCCCATTGGGCTCCTTGCTCGGCAGGGAGCCTGCTTCTCCCTCTGCCTCTGCCTGCCTCTCTGCCTACTTGTGATTTCCAGCTGTCAAATAAATAAATAAAATCTTAAAAAAAAATCAAATAATAACTTTTAGTAATGCTAACCAAAAACAAATTCTCTACTCTTCAGATTTCATTTTGATTTTTACAAAAAATCTTTATGACATTACTGGTGATGTCCCCTTTCATTTCTGATATTAGTAATTTGTCTCCTCTCTTTTTTTTTCTTTGTTAACCTAAGAAGTTTATCAATTTCATTGACCTTTCAAGGAAGTGGGATTTTTAAAATTGATTTTGTCCATTGATTTCCTGCTTTCAGTTTCATTGTTTTCTGCTCAAATTCTTATTTCTTTTCTTCTGCTTATTGGATTGAATTTGCTCTTCTTTTTCTAGTTTCCTAAGGTGGAGGCTTAGATGATGATTATAGATCTTTCTTCTTTTCTAGTATATACATTCAATGCTATACATTTCCCTCTGCTTTCCCTGCATCCCCCAAATTTGATAAGTTATGTTTTCATTTTCTTTAGTTCAAAGTATTTTAAATTTCTTTTGGGATTATTTCTTTGACCCACATGTTCTTTAGAAATGTGTTGTTTATTCTCCCTGTATTTGGGAATTTTCCAGTTCCTTTCTGTTATTGATTAATTCCATTCGGGTCTGAAAGCAGATCTTGTATAATTTCTACTCTTTAAACTTGTTAAGGTGTATTTTGTGGCCCAAAAGGTGGTCTATTTTCAAGAATGTTCCAGGTGAACTTGAGAAAAATTTATAATCTGCTGTTGTTGGATGAAGTAGTCTATAGATGTCAATTAAAACCTATTGAGTTCCAGGGACGCCTGGGTGGCTCAGTTGGTTGGGCGGCTGCCTTCGGCTCAGGTCATGATCCCAGCGTTCTGGAATCGAGTCCCACATCGGGCTCCTTGCTCGGCGGGGAGCCTGCTTCTCTCTCTGCCTCTGCCTGCCTCTCTGTCTGCCTGTGCTCACTCTCTCTGACAAATAAATAAATAAAATCTTTAAAAAAAAAAAAAAAACCTATTGAGTTCCAGCTAAGTCCTTACTCATTGTATGCCTGCTGGATCAGTCCATTTCCAACACGAAGTGGCAGTTGTTCAGTGTTTCTATATAATTGAGTCATAATCTATTGTCCCCTCTTTATATAGAAACTTGCAATGTGTTTTGCCTGAATTATCAGGAAAATGACAAAAATGTGTTTATGCCTCTAATTATTCAGAGTAAGTGTCTACATTGGCTAAGTTCATTTGCCACCTCTATAAACTGTTTTTCCTTTATATATGTTTAAACAGCTATAAATACAACACAAATGATGATGTTGTAGTTGATATTTAAAAGGACAAAGTCAAATTTTTGTTTCTGTTCTGTTTCCTGTGGGTATACATTTGGCACTCCTACTCCACAAGTCAGGTTAACAGATGCAAAATAGTCTCACAGGAGGACAAGTGAAATCCATGAAACAGAAACTTTCATTTGCATCTTCACAAATCATACGTAGGCATTCAGTCTGGACACATGTTCCCCAGACTCGCTAAGTCATAGATGAAATTGAGGTGGTCTCCATGAAGACATTTCCAATTCCATCACAAGGCATTTGGGGGGCGTTTTTAAGTCTTTACGTAATGAAATAGAAGAAAAAAAATTCTTCCATCAAGCAGCTAACGTTCGTCTCATTCTGCAGCAGGTAATCTAAAATAAATGTAACAGAGGCAATTCTAGGAATTGGCAGATATGCTAAGCATACTGGAAGGCCTCCTCATTTTTATAGCAGTTAGTGAAGCAATACTGGGAGTTCTAGGAAATGGATTTATTGGACTTGTCAACTGTATAGAATGTGTGAAGAACAAAAAGTTTTCGATGATTGGCTTTATTCTCACTGGCTTAGCTACTTCCAGAATTTTTCTGATATTGTTAATAATTACAGATGGATTTATAAAGCTATTCTCTCCAGATATGTATTACTCTGGTAACCTAATTGATTTTATTAGTTACTTATGGATAATTACCAATCAATCAAGTATCTGGTTTGCCACTGGCCTCAGTATCTTCTATTTCCTGAAGATAGCAAATTTTTCCCACTATATTTTTCTCTGGCTGAAGGGTAGGACCAATAGGGTTCTTCACCTTCTGATGGGATCCTTGTTTATTTCATGGTTATCTACCTTTCCACAAATTGTGGAGATTATTAATGATAACAGAATGAGGAGTGGAAATACAACCTGGGACTTCAACATGCCAAAAAGTACATACTTTACTCAGCAGATTTTGGTCAACCTAGGAGTCATTCTTCTCTTTACACTCTGCCTGGTTACATGTTTCTTGTTAATCATTTCCCTCTGGAGACACAACAGGCGCATGCAACTGAAGGTCACTGGACCCCAAGACCCCAGTACAGAAGCACACGTGAAAGCAATGAAAGTTTTAATATCTTTTATCTTCCTCTTCATCTTGTATTTTATAGGCATTGTCATAGAGATAGTATGTTTCAGTCTGCCAGAAAACAGACTGCTGTTTCTTTTTGGCATGACCACCACAGCCATCTATCCCTGGGGTCACTCCCTTATCCTAATTCTAGGAAACAGCAAGCTGAAGCGAGCCTCTTTGAGGGCCCTGCAGCAATGCAAGTGCTGTGAGGCCGGGACATGGCTCACGGCTGCATAGACCTGCGTGGGGAGAAATGGATGTTCTAGGAGAATAATCTATAGAAGGAGCCCCTGAAGATCTGTTTTACTTGCACCACACGCACTTGCATTGATTGTAACCATGTTATTGAACATTGCTAAAATCGTCCATAATTATCTTGACTACATTCTAGGAAATTTTACTCTTCAACATGACGATTCGGTGGCTTTGTCACCTTCCCGACTCTGTGATGTCTTCTTCCCACACACCTCCTGGATGAAAACCAGCTTGGAGACTATTTTCACTGTTAAGGTTATGATGGTGAGAATAAGCACCTAAAATAAGAGTTTGCACTGTGCTTTGCCAGATTTCCCTGAACCACTGAGAGCCTTTCACCAAGAAGACCCATAGAAACAGAAAGCAAGACAACGGGAATTGTAATCAGCTTTGATATTTAGAACATGGATGTAAGAGTCAGAGACAGAGGTGTGTGTTTCGAGTGTGCAATTTTAATTCTTTAAAAGATCACTTTTACTCTCACTGTTTAAATCTTAATTTGTGTGGAATTGGATGTGTTTGATGTGATAGAGATAGTAGTAGATGCTCCTTAAGAAGGAGCACAGCCTACATGGGATCGGGGCATCAGAGCCCTGATGAAGGAGTCTTTATATTTCAAATCCACTGACTGGAGATGAAGCAGAATCATGAACCAACTGGAGTTGAGCGAAACTTTTGCTAGAAGTACAGATCCAAAGGACTCAACACGGTCCCTGAGTTATGCTGAGGGACACAAGATTGAACTTGGGATGAATCATTATGAAGTAGATGTTCTGCTTTAAGCTCTTACATATATTTAAGTTCATACACACAAACTCGCACTCACAGATGTATTTCAAATGCTGATTTTAGAAGGGAATATTTATGTCCAACCCAGAGTGTGAACCAAGTAACTTATTTTGGTCACTTGCAGAAGTGCATTGATCTTATACTATGACCTGAGGTCTAGAAGATTTCTAAATATAAGTGCTTAATTCATCCAAATAGTTTTTGAGCACTAACTCTGCTAGGGGCTGAGGCTATAGTACTGAACAAGAGGCCAGCATAAGGAATAAGGTATTCTAGTAGAAAAGCAAATAAATAGCAAGTAATAACTTAGACAATTTTATTTGTGGAGTTGTGAAAGAAAAACTGAAGGATACTAAATAAATGATTTGACTTGGTCCTGGGAAAAGAGAAGGTGCCGTTGAGGTTGAAATGCTTTTGTTTCTGTTTTTGAGATCTGAATAATGCCTAAGAGTAAGGTGGGCAGAGCAGGAGAGATTTGAGTGGGGAACATGCAAATGCAAGGTGTTGAAGCAAGAAGGAGTAGAGGGCATTGCAGGAATTGAGGTCCAATATGACTAGTATATAGAGAGTGCAGTATTTGAAATTATTTTCTTAAGAAAAATTCCAACATGGAAGAATTTGATAAATTCCTTGCAGAATTGAGAAGTTGCCCTGCAGAAATAGTAAATTAATATTTTTTTCCACTTTATTTTATTTTCAGTGTTCCAAAATTCATTGTTTATGCACCTCACCCAGTGCTCCATGCAATACATGTCCTCCTTAGTACCCACCACCAGGTTCACCCAACCCCCCACCCCCCTCCCCTCCAAAACCTTCAATTTGTTTCTCAAGTCCACAGTCTCTTATGGTTTGTCTCCCCCTCCGATTTCCCCCAATGGATTTTCCTCCATGTTAT
Organism: Taxidea taxus jeffersonii; assembly: GCA_003697995.1. Taxonomy (NCBI): domain Eukaryota; kingdom Metazoa; phylum Chordata; class Mammalia; order Carnivora; family Mustelidae; genus Taxidea; species Taxidea taxus. The sequence goes on from RCUC01136019.1 coordinate 26,334, forward strand.
TCCTTATGCTCCATAAGTGTAAATTAATATTTTGATAGTGAAAAAAATAACCCATCCTAATTTCAATCTCAAAATCATTCAAGATTATTATGCCTACAGTTATTACTTTGATCACAAAAATCTTTCAATTTACATATATTTGATTACTAATGAGGTTAAGCATTTGTACAGAATTAATTAATCAATGGGATATAATTTTGGGGAATTATTCATTTGTTTTCTTTCTATGTTTTCCTGCCTTATGGTGTTTCTTACTAATTTTGATACTTAATATATTAACATCATGCCATATATGTGTTATGATCTTTCTTTCTTAATTTGTATTTAGTAAAAAACTTAGTTTGTGGTGTTTGGGGAAATATTTGTAATTTATGTGAACTTAAATCCACTTGTTTCCCTTTATGACTTATCTTCTACTGCTATTTTTACAAAATTTGGTTTGGTTTTATTGATACATATTCCTTTGATCATAAATCCATTTTTTTAAAAATTTTATTTTTTTTATTTACTTGATAGACAGAGATCACAAGTAGGCAGAGAAGCAGGCACAGAGAGAGAGAAGGAAGCAGGCTCCCCACTGAGCAGAGAGCCTGATGCGGGGCTCCATCCCAGGACCCTGAGATCATGACCCTAGCCGAAGGCAGAGGCTCAACCCACTGAGCCACCCAGGTGCCGCCATAAATCCATTTTTTATCTGATTATAAAATAAAACAGTTTTACTGCACCTAAAATTAAAAACACAGAAAGGAATGAAGGAGAAATTAGGATTGTGCATATTTGTAACACTCAACCAATTACTATTAACATGTTTCTACATAGATTTCAAGTTAAATTTCAAAATAGGTAGGAATAGATTCATAGGTATGTTGCTTAAAATCTGTTTGATTATATTTATATGTAATCTAGATGTATAGATCCTTTACATATAAATAGTAGGACTATAGATGATTTTTGTTTTCTTACTTTAGTCTTCTGTAAGTTTCTAAATTTTCTATAATTTAAACATTAATTAATGTAATCAGGAAAATACAGTTAAATAAGAAGCAAGGTACCTGTATAAAATGTGTTTGGTTAACTTTCCTTGAGAAATGATGAAAAACGCATTCCCCAGAGTTTTCATAAACTCTATAAGTACTAACTCTAAATGTCTGCTGCCTTGGCAGGTCTGATAATTTAGTTTATCTTTTTTTTAAACTTTTGTTTATTAAAAAGGTGTAAATTTTTTAACTGAAGTATAGTTGAAATACAATATAAAATTAGTTTCAGGTGTACAACATAGTGATTCAACAATTATATATACAATATAAAATGCTCACCACCAAAAGTGTATTATAGTATTATGGACTGTATTCACTATACTGTACTTTACATTCCAGTGATTTATTTATTTTATAACTGGGAGTTTGTACCTCCAAATCCCCTTCACCCACATCGCCCTCCCCTTTGGCAACCTCCAGGTGGTTCTCCATATTTATGAGTCTCTTTCTTTCTTTGTTGTGTTGTGTACTGACTCTTGATTATGACTCTTGGTTGTTGTGTATTTTGTGATTCTATTTTGAACTTGGTTTCATTAGAACTTTATCTGTATCCTTATGGTGCGTTCTACCAGAAAGGATTTAACTTTCTTTGCAAGGCTGACTGGCTTGTACTTCTTTAAACTAAAATTTCAGTTAATATATATATATTTAAATTTTATTTTATTTTTCAGTGTTCCAAGATTCATTGTTTATATACCACACCCAGTGGTCCATGCAATACGTGCCCTCCTTAATATTCATCACCAGGCTCACCCAACCCCCCACCTCCCTCCCCTCCAAAACCCTCAGTTTGTTTCTCGGAGTCCACAGTCTCTCATGGTTCATCTCCCCCTCTGATTTCCCCCAACTCACTTCTCCTCTCCTTCACCCAATGTCCTCCATGTTATTCCTTATGCTCCACAAATTAGTGAAACCATATGATAATTGACTCTCTCTGCTTGACTTATTTCACTCAGCATAATCTCCTCCAGCCCATCCATTCTACACAGATAGTACAAATTCTGGTTGCAAATATACATATGTACAAGTCTTCTTTTGGAAAACCTCAGAATAACAAATCTTCTACATTCTTCCTTCATTCAGTGTGCTTGACAGGTAAATACCCCTAATTTTAACCTTTTGCTGGACATAAAATATTTTTTCATTCGCTTTTAAGGAATTGCCTTTCATGGGTCTTAGTTAATTGACAACATTCAATCTCACTTCTAACCTTGGAGAGGCCCAAGCTAGACCCATTATCCGGCCTGTGCATGGTCCTTCAAAATGTATGAAGTTGAAAATTCCCCCCAAAACTTTACTTACAGCATTTCTTTTTCCTTTCAAAATTTGCAATATCTCACTATTTTTGGAATCTTAGGATATTTTTAAAAATTTTCCTGGCAACTAAGCACACACTTAATGTAATTATGAAGACTTGTTTTTCTTTATTTTTGTATATTTGAACTGTAAGTATTTCTCTAGACATCTTGTTTGGCATACTCTAGAAAGCAAAAGTTGTTTTTTCTTAATTTAAAAAAATTTTTAATTTTAATTGTTTTTTGCATTTTGGGTTTTTTTTTCCCCTGGATTTTCTTTCCTTTCTTCTCCTTCTCCCCTCTCCCTCTTCCTCTTCCTCCTCTTCCTCCTACCCCCCTCTCCTCCTCTCCTTCTTCTTCTTCTTCTTTCTTTTGTAAATACATCCGAAGTTATATTTTCTGCCTAAATATTTTTAGATATATTCTGCAGTGTTGACACATAGTTCTTATGTTTTTCAATCAGCTCAAAGAGTTTTAAAATATTCTTTGTAATTTCCATTTAATTTGAGAGTTAACAGAATAATTTTCTAGCTAGATGAGATTTATAAAGGAAGTTTTGTATTGATATTTTATTTTACAGAAGTGGGGTCAGGCAACATACTTACATGTTTATTTGGCTTAATATATGATCTGTTTTGGTGAATGGGCCATGTTTTCATGAAAGGAGTCTGATGCTGTTAAAGTCAAATTTACTTACATGAGATGAACCATATTAGTGATATTGCTTCTCTATATCTGTGTTTTTTATGTGTTAATTTGTGATAGTTAATATACATTCATTCAGGGGCACCTGGATGGCTCAGTGGGTTAAAGCCTCTGCCTTCTGCTCGAGTCATGATCCCAGGGTCCTGGGATCGAGCCTGGCATCGGGCTCTCTGCTCAGCAGGGAGCCTGCTTCCCCTGCTCCTTCTCTCTCTCCCTGCCTCTCTGCCTACTTGTGATCTCTCTCTGTCAAATAAATAAAATCTTTAAAATATATGTATGTGTTGTATATGTGTATATATATGTTGTATATGCATATATATATGTTGTATATGTATATATATGTGTGTATATATACATTCACTCATGATTACTGAATGATTGGTTGATAATTCTTTTATTTGTAGCTGCATTTAACTTGAAGCAATATTTTAATAATTGTGTTTGTGTTCATGGTCATTACTTTTATTATTATTTTTACTTATATTAAAAATCCTGCTTGGCACTCATGTAGTTTTTTGCTCTAACTTTTCTTTTGTCTGTGTTAAAAATCACTAATTTTGTTACTTTACTTCAGATTTGATTATTATGTGTTTTCTATCTATATATTTTCAACATTTCTACATTTTTCTTTTATTGTCTCTTGTGGGAAACAAATATCTGATTTTTGATGCTTTAATATTAGAATCTCAAAAGAGTGAACCCTTTTATAATTACTATAATGCAGTTATATTAAAATTTTATCTTTCCATTTCTTTTTTTTTTCAAATTTTCATCCTTTCTTCTAGTTTTCTTTCCCTCCTTTCCTATTGATACTACAGTTTCATGTGGTGGTTTACAAATATCTTTATCTTCATGTCACCTGGTCAGTTGGTTAAGCATGACTGACTTTTGATTTCAGCTCAGGTCATGATCTCAGGGTTGTGAGACTGAGTCCAGCATCAGGCTCCCCACTTAAGATTCTCTCTCTCCCTCTCCCTCTACTTCTCCCCACTCACTCATGAACTCTCTCTCTCTCTCTCAAAAAATAAAATTAAATAAAAATCTTCATCCCAAGTAAAATGAAGTTTAGCTTATCTACTTCTAGTCTTTCCTATATGCATACTTTTATGGTTTGCAGTTTCCAGTTTTTTAAAATTTATGTTTTCATTTAAAATGTCTTTTTATTATGGTAAAATATATACAACAAAAAATATACACTCTTAACTGTTTTAAGTGTACAATTCTGTCACATTAACTACATTCACAATGCTGTGCAGTCTTAAAAATATTCTTCTCCCAATAAGTTGTTTTAGCATCTTTGTTAAAAATCAATTTACCATATGTATATGGGTTTATTTCAGGACTCTCAACTCTATTGTGTTGGTACATGTGCCTATATTTATGCCAGTACCATACAGTTGACTACTGTAGCTTCGTAGTAAGTCTTAAAAAAACAGTAAGTGTGAGTCTTCCAACTTTGTTCTTTTAAAAAAAAATTATTTAGATATTCAGTATCCCTTGTAATTCCATATGAACTTGAGGATCAGTTTTTCTGTTTCTGAGAAAAAAAAAAGCTTCTTGGAATTTCTGGTAGGCATTTCACTGAATCTATACATCACTTTGGGTAGTATTGATATCTTAACAATATTAAGTCTTCTTATCCATGAATCTCTGTCTTATCTTTCTATTTATTTGTGTTTTCTTTAATTTCTTTCAGCAATGTTTTATAGTTTTTAGTGTATAAGTCTCTTGATTCCTTGGTTAAATTTATTTCTAGGCATTTTATTCTTTTGTATGTTATTGTAAACAGAACCATTTTTTAAATTTACTTTTAAGATTGTTTATTGTAGTGGTATATAGAAACAGCACATTTTGTGTGTATACCTTCCAACTAGAGTTTTAAGTTTTATTTTCATAGTAAATTGATGTTCACCATAACTTTACATAGATTTCCATCATGAACTTTATAAAATCCTTACTAAATTTAACTCCACATATGTCGTATAGGTTTCTTCTCACTCTGCTTCAGTTTTTGCTAATGCATCCTCCAAAAAACTTCTTTGAAAAAAGGTCTATGTGTTATAAACATTCTGAAACCTATATACCTGATAATATTTTCATTTAACTTGCACATTGAAATGAGTCATCAAATAGAAATAAACATTCCTTTGTGTTTACATGGATGTACTGTCAGTATCATTTTATTTATGCCATTGTGAAGGAAACAGAAGAGCTACCTGTTGTATCAGTATCAGAAGATGTAATTAGCATTAATACTGAATGAATAAAAGAACAAAAAATGCATATGAAAAAAACTTACTAACTCCATTGTTAGTTTATGCATCTTCAGTAAATAATAAATAAATTATTAAACCATCACTATTATATTGCCATATTAGATTTCATATAACTATCATGAACCTTGGAATTTGTACAAACATAGGGAATTGTAATTAAGATGCATCAAGAAAGGCTCTATAGCAAAACAATTTGATAAAAGTGTCATGATTTTTTTGAATTGACAGGAAATTCAATAATAGTATCTAATATAAGACTTCATTAATCATAACACTTCTATGAGGTAGATATTATTTTTAGCCATGTTTTACACATGAAAAGAATTGAACACAAATGTCATCAAAATTTTGATATTAATTAATTGATACTAGGAGTTATTTTGCTCAGAAAATTAGTTACAGAAATGACTTCTTGACACTAATAACTATACTTTAACAAGTATGCAAAGGACAATAATTCACAAAATTTTTTACTTTAAATATTCTTTCAGTTCATAAATTCTTGGAAAACTTTGGTCAATGCCTTTCAATATGAAACAGCAATAGGTGGTATTCTGATCCAATTATTTTGAATAAAGGTGTAATAAATGAGACTCTTTTGATTTTTTTCCGTTCTGTTCTGTTTATATTCTGTTCTTAGAACATACATATAACTTCTCTATAGAAGAGTTTCTTGGGGTGCCCGGGTGGCCCAGTGGGTCAAAGCCTCTGCCTTCAGCTCCAGGTCATGATCCCAGAGTCCTGGGATTGAGCCCCGCATTTGGCTCTCTGCTCAGCGGGGAGACTGCTTCCCCTCTCCCTCTCTGACTGCCTTTCTGTCTGCTTGTGATCTCTGTCTTTCAAATAAATAAGTAAATAAATAAATAAAAGTTTCTCAATGAATAAAAATCTATTGTATTTAATTTTAGTTTTTCCCAAATTCTAATCTTTGGTTAAATCACCTCTCTTTTTAGCCACAGTATATAAATTTACAATGTTTTCATAATATCTTATATTTCCTTAAATATTTCTGAAAGATATTGACTAGTCAAATAAGTCAGACAAAGAAAGACAAATATATGATTTCACTCATACGTGTAATTTAAGAAACAAAACAGGTGAACATAGTGGAAGGAAGAGAAAAATAAAATAGGATGAAAAAAAAAGAGGGGAAAAAACCATAAGAGACTCTTAACTATAGGAAACAAATTGGTTACTGGAGAGGATAGAGGTGGGGGATGGGTAACTGGGTGATGGGCATTAAGGAGAGGACTTGATGTGGTGAGCACTGGGTGTTGTCTGAAACTGATGAATCACTGGATTCTATCTCTGAAACTAATAATACAGTATATGTTAATTAAATTGAACTTAAACATTTTAATAAAGCAGGCCATAATAAACAAATAATTGAAGAGAAAAAACAAAATAAAGAAATGAGCTAATACTTAAAAAGAACATTCAAAAAAGCTTTTTAAAAATAAATTATTTGAAAAAATAGGATAAATAAATTACTTGAAGTCATATGTTGGAATGACAACATACATGGGAAAACTGATCCAGAAAGGTCAGCTCAGAGACATATGCTACTAATCACTGTAGGCTTTATGTGAAGATAAATGTCTCTGAGTTGACAGGCAAGTATATACACTTTAATCTATCTGGATTCCTTTAAAATTCCCTGTATTTTCATTTTATTCACTTAAAAAAACATTCTTCTGAGGACATCATAGTCTTCACTAGTCTGCCAAAGTAGTCCATGGTACAAAAAACGTTTAAGGGACGCCTGGGTGGCTCAGTTGGTTAAGCGGCTGCCTTCGGCTCAGGTCATGATCCCAGCGTCCTGGGATCGAGTCCCACATCGGCTCCTTGCTCGGCAGGGAACCTGCTTCTCCCTCTGCCTCTGTCTACCACTCTGTCTGCCTGTGCTCGCTCTCTCTCTCTCTGACAAATAAATAAATAAAATCTTTAACAACAACAACAACAAAAAAAACAAAAAACGTTTAAGACTCCCTGAGTTCAAACAAAGAAGGTAAAGTGAACAGCCAGAAAAATGGATGAGAACATCAGGTTTTTGCAATAATTTACCATGAGTTGCAGTGGACATGGTGAAGGATTTGGAGTGGGGAGGGAGATGAAATCAGCAAGTGATTCAATTTATGAGTTGTCTGAAAATAGGACCAGTATGGCAACATTCTGCTCTTTTTCTTTTTTAAGATTTATTTATTCATTTGAGAGACAGACAGGACATAGAGGAGGAGAGGCAGAGGGAAAGGGAGAAGAAGACTCCCCACTGAGCAGGGAGCTGTATTCCAGGACCTGGAGATCATGACCTAAGCTGAAGGCAGATGCTTAACAATCTGAGCCACTCAGGTGCCCCAGCATTCTGTTCTTGATACATGTGGAAAGTATAGTCATTTGCCTGACTTGTCCATAAATAATCAGTAGCAAAACTAAGGAGAAAATATCAATGGAAAATATAATATTCTAAAGAATGGTAAACAGTATTTCAACAAGGAAAAGAAAATAAATTTAAAGAAACATCTGCCTACATAAGTTTGTATTTGATCACTTCTGATAATAAGAGATGAGAGAAATTATACAGGCTAATATGTTGAACCCAGAATTTATGAAAGGGCAGCTATATCAATACACTGACCCAGGTGCAGTGTTATAATCTATCCTCTTTGGTCTAAAATCCATACAGTCCATTCTCACGTGTATTCTTGGAGGGTCTGCCAGTATAAATGAGTGAAATCTTGCAGTTCTTTTGGGGTAAGAGATATTTTCTCCTTTTGTCAGACTTTGTAATCACCTTCCCCATTTTCCTCCCCCCATTTCCTGGAACATGCTGTGTATGACTTTGGTTGTACGTCTAGAGACAAAAATAGTGATTGAGGTGGATCTTAAGGAAAATAAGCATCACTTTGCATGCTAACTTTCCCAGGTGAGGCTATTACATGGTTTTCAAACAAAGCAAGGCTGATTCACTCTGACATGGGAGGGTGGACTGCTTCCACCAGAAAGGAAATTTGAGATTCTCAGGTTTATTGATCCAAGAGTACCTTGATCTCCTCATTCCCAGTTTTAAGGTCCTACTCTTTTCCCATCATTGCTCTAAATTTCATTTGATGAAGTATGATGAGTCTGTGACTACATCTTATATAGGAATTCTCTTATGTAAACAATTAACTTTTAGAGCTGACTTACCACTATAAAGAAATGAATCTTTCAGGGCCACCATAGATCTCTGGTTTTCATACTGTCATGAGTTAAAAATGTAAAATCTCAAGTTGTCATCAGTTCTCCTTATGCAGTTAGAAATAACTACACCACTCACCGTCCTTTTAGTCATTACTAATGCATTAAAAGTCAAGAGCAGTAGCCACTTGATCTGCAAATATATAAGGGAAATATTTCAGTAAAGGTGGCCTCTCAAGCAGGGGTACAAGATGGATTACCAAATCAATATTATTGAAACAAGCGGATACCCATCTCGATTCCATAAATCAAGTTGGATCCACAGTTGACAATATAGCCATGTATATATTGCCAAATTACTTTTAAAAATGTTTATTGTGAAAAAAAAAGCAAACCATGAAAGTAACAGAGAAAATATCAGAAAATTTCAATGGAGAAATTTTCTAACAATAACTCAAAATCCAGGACTCATAAACACTGGTAAATATAACTATATGAAATTTGAAAACTTCTGCTTGCATTTTATAAAATACAAGAAAAAGCTAAAGACAAATGACAAAGTGGGGAAATACTGTTGATACAAATATGCTAATTTCTCTAATATATAAACACCACAGAAGTTTGTAAAAAGGTAGAAAAATGAGCAAAAATATAAACAATCTACAAAAAAAATTCAAATGGCTTTTATTTTTTTTATTTTTATTTTTTATTTGTCAGAGAGAGAGAGAGAGAGAGAGTGAGCACAGGCAGACAGAGTGGTAGGCAGAGGCAGAGGGAGAAGCAGGTTCCCTGCTGAGCAAGGAGCCGATGCGGGACTCGATTCCAGGACGCAGGGATCATGACCTGAGCCGAAGGCAGCCGCTTAACCAACTGAGCCACCCAGGCGTCCCTCAAATGGCTTTTAAATATATGAAATGATACTTGACTCCTAACTCACCTAATGGGTGGGATTCTTCATCTGCAGTCCCGATACTCAGTTGTCTGTTGTCACCAATATTCTTTTTTTTTTTTTTTTGTCACCAATATTCTTAAAACACATGTGCAAATGATGTTGGACATTTGCTTGAGATCATCACCTCAAGTCCTTTCCTTTTGACAGAGCAGCTTCTCCAGTCAGAACAAAGCCTAGAAACCTCCAGCATACATGTTAGGTTGGTGAACTATTAAAGTCAGTATGGGAGAACATTAATATAGCTTGGTTTATTGTTTTCTGGATTTAGATGCTACGTGTTTTAAATCATGAAAAGTATACAAATAAAAAAAGTATACAGATAGTAAAAATGTGATTCAATATGTTTTGTCTTTGAAATCAGTATGCATTATCATAAAAGCATTATAAGGGATTATTATAAGGAAGATTGCACTCAGATTCTAATGTAAGCTACATACAAATACAAATTCTGAGGTCAAATTCTGAGTAATAACAGACACAACTGGAATATCTTCAGTGCTCAGACTTCCTTATCACAGGGCAAAAGAACTGGAAAATCAAGTAACTGTCTTTATAAGAAAATTGAAAACCAGGGACGCCTGGGTGGCTCAGTTGGTTAAGCAGCTGCCTTCGGCTCAGGTCATGATCCCAGCGTCCTGGGATCGAGTCCCACATCCGGCTCCTTGCTGGGCAGGGAGCCTGCTTCTCCCTCTGCCTCTGCCTGCCACTCTGTCTGCCTGTGCTTGCTCTCTCTCTCTCTCTCACAAATAAATAAATAAATAAAATCTTAAAAAAAAATTAAAAAAAAGAAAGAAAATTGAAAACCACTGCTTCCCTACCTGAGTTATCCTAATTAATGAAGTGAATACATTGCTACAAGGCTGAAATTAGTCATGTTAACTGTCTACACTCTAAATCCACAATTACTTTTCAGCTCCAAAGCATGCATTTGCACCAAATGAACCGTAAGTTGGGGGTACTTTGTAAGTCATCAGAGATGGTAATGCTGCCACATCTCCAAATTAAATAGGATCCATATTTTCCAAGTAATTACTTTTTCTTGAAGTTCCTGGTCAAAAGCTTAAATTCAATGACTCCAAAATACACAGAGCATAAAATGAGGAAGATTTTGCAAATCCAAGAAATCAGATCCATTCCTATTTGCATCTTGGAGACTTTCAAGCATCACTGCACATGAAAGACATTACTGGCCAATCAATGAAGTCTTTAGGCAGTTCTCACTGGAGCAGAACTGGCAATCTCACTGACCCGGATCAAAGCCGACAAAGAGGACAGAAGAGACAACTGCAACATGACCTAAGTGACAGACATATACACCATTCTTCACCGGTCAGCTGAAAGCCAATTCATCCTCAGTGATATCCCAAATCAGATCTCTCTGTTGACATGCTAAGTACAATGGAGGTAATATATACCATCTTGATCGCTGGTGAACTGACTATAGGAGTCTGGGGAAATGGATTTATTGTACTGGTTAACTGTACTGGCTGGCTCAAAAGGAGAGATATCTCTATGATTGACATCATCTTGGTGAGCTTGGCCATCTCCAGAATCTGTTTGCTGTGTGTGATATCTTTAGACAGTTTTCTTATATGTATCTCTCCAGATACATATGCCAGTAGCAAGCTAACGAGCATTGTGGATGTTTTCTGGACACTTAGCAATCATTCAAGTGTCTGGTTTACTTCTTGCCTCAGTATCTTCTATTTACTGAAGATAGCCAATATATCCCATCCGCTTTTCCTCTGGCTGAAACTAAATATTAACAGAGTCATCCTGGGGATTTTTCTGATGTCCTTCCTTAGCTGTATCATCATTATTAGTGTTTTAATGAATGAGGACTTCCGGGATCCCTTCAAAGTCAATCATAAGGAAAACATAACTTGGGAACTGAAAGTGAGTAAAATCCCAGGTGCTTTCAGACTGCTTATCCTGAACCTGGGGGTTATCATTCCCTTTGCTTTTTGCCTAACTTCATTTCTCTTATTACTTTTCTCCCTATTTAGACACACTAAGCAGATGAAACTTTATGCCACAGGGTCCAGAGACCCCAGCACAGAGGCCTACACGAGGGCCATAAAGGCAGTGATCATCTTTCTGCTTCTCTTTGTTATGTACTATGCAGTCTTTCTTATACTAACCTCCAGCTTACTGATTCCTCAGGGAGAATTAGTGGTGATGTTTGGTGGCATGATAGCTATCATTTTCCCATCAAGCCATTCATTTATCCTGATAATGGGGAACAGCAAACTGAGGGAGGCTTTTCTGAAAGTGCTAAGGATTGTGAAGAGTTTCCACAAAGGAAGGAAACCTTTTGTTCCGCAGAGAATCCTGAATATAAGGAGAAAGAAACCAACAAAAGATCCTCTCCCTTCTCCCAATAATTACATTCAGTTTTTATAGATGCTATTAGAAATCATTAATATCTATATCTATCATTATCCTAAATTTTCCTTTGTGTTCCTTCACATCTCTGTCTTGTTTAACTTTAAATCAAATGTTATTGAGCCAGGTATATTTCTTTGCCTTTGCATATCTGGTAAAGGCCTTGAACTTAAAAAGTAGAAGAATTTTAGGCAAATAGGGTGCGGGGAAGAGATTTTAAAATATATTAGTCTTCCCTATAAAATCAATCATGTAAAGCTGTCTACTTTGTGCTGGAAGTCAGTACTTATCTTTTCTGCACTGGTCTTCTGCATTTCAAAATGGTTCATCCTCATATGGAGGGAGAAAGGACACTCTGGTGAGATCCTCCCTAGGGTGAATGAAATACACTGTAAAAAAGGGGGGTAATCTCAAGAAAAGTTTCACCAGGAAAGGGGACAAGGGGTGTACATTTAGAAATATGCATATTGAAACCACCCTAGCCAGTTTTAGGAGTCAGTTCTCAAAGATTCTTTGGAATGTTTTCTTTCTTTTCTTTTACTCAAGAATCTTTGACATGTCTTTTTTTTTTCTTTAGCATCATTCTCTCTTCTTTTCTGTTTCTTGTAACATTTTAAAGACAACTAGATTTCCTTAAATTATTAATTTCATGCTTTCTTATTACACACTATGCATGCGTAAGAAATAGGAAAAATAATACATATGTTTCTTACGTTATAGAAATACTTAAATACAGTTAGAAGAACCTTAGTTTATGTGATTTGTATTATCTAGATTTAAATTTATTGTGGGTTGGGTCTCCCAAGAAAGAGTAAATCAATTTAATAGTAGAATTAGTCCTATTCCCTGGAAATATAATTCGGTAAATATTTTCTTAAAAAGTGATTGCTCCAGGGGCGCCTGGGTGGCTCAGTGGGTTAAAGCCGCTGCCTTTGGCTCGGGTCATGATCCCAGAGTCATGGGATCGAGCCCCGCATCGGGCTTTCCGCTCTGCGGGCAGCCTGCTTCCTCCTCTCTCTCTCTCTCTCTTTCTGCCTCTCTGCCTACCTGTGATCTCTGTCTGTCGGATGGATAAATAAAATCTTTAAAAAAAAAAAAGTGATTGCTCCATCTAGAGAAATGACTACAATGTAGAATGTGAGATTATAAATCTTATAAAAGGGTTTGATTGTAAATAGAATAACTTAAAATATGTTTTCTTAATTTTATATGAAAATGTTCCTTATCTAAGAGATGACATTTCAGGAAGTGAATTGTCACGGACAGCATTTCCCATATTAAATAAAACTAAACATAGCAAATCTTTATCTAACATCTTTCACTTTTATTAAAAAAAAGTCCATTGAGAAAAAAATGTTTAGTAAATATTGCCATGTGCCTGTCTAACAACAGTCATTTATAATTAGATTTGTATCACAGCCTTTGTTAATTAACAACTTATATGAAAACAAAATTATTATCCTCTGACTGAAAGTTAATTTTCTATAACTGACTGTACTGACCATTTCCAAACTCAAAATTCATTTCCACTAGGAAACCTGACTTTTGATTAATCTATAATAATGGTGAAGAAAATGTACTTTCATTTACACATTGTGATTTTTATGGAATACATGTTTTTGTTTGCTTTCTGTGGCTCTGTATTCAAAATTCAGTTTCACAGGTCAAAGTACACAGAACTTAAGAGCAAGAAGCTTGTTGCAAATTCATGAAATATAGTCTCTTTTAATTTGTATGAGAGCAGTTTCATCCCAGCATTTCCCTTATCACTCACTAAAGGGTGATGGCTATAATTTGCCTGAGCTCAAAGCTAGTCAAACTGTTTGGAGCAACCATTTGGTTTAGTCCTCATGAATGGAGAAGCAATTCTATTTCAAAAGAAAGTTGCTTACTTCTGGAATTATATCAAAGTCAAAATAATGGATGAGATGATGCCTGTCTGCGGTAATATTGGAGATCGGGGTGTTCTCCCTACCAACATGCTCAGTATGGAAGACAACATCTTTGTGATCATTATAACTGGAGAATTCATAATGGGAATGTTGGGGAATGTATACATTGGACTAGTAAACTGGATTGACTGGATTAAGAAGAAAAAGATCTCCTCAGTTGACTATATCCTCACCAGTCTAGCCATCTCCAGAATCTGTTTGCTCTGTATATTGATACTAAATGTCATCATAATGATATGCTACCCAGATTTTTATGAAAATGATAAACTACAGGCATTCATTAGTATATTCTGGACACTCACAAACTACTTAAGTACGTGGTTTGCCACCTGCCTCAAAGTCTTCTATTTGCTCAAGATAGCCAATTTCTCCCATCCACTTTTTCTCTGGCTAAAGCGAAGAATAGACAGAGTGATTCACTGGATTCTGCTGGGTTGTTTCGCCATTTCGTCTTTGATCAGCCTTATACTAGCAATGACACCAAATTATGCTCATGAGTTTCATAAAATTGTAAATCCTAAAAGAAACTGCACTGAAATGTTCAATATGAGTAAAAGACAGTACTTCCACTCATTGATTCTCTTTAACCTGTTGGCAGTTGTCCCATGTACTGTGTCATTGATCTCATTTTTCCTTTTAATTATGTCCCTGTGGAGACATATCAAGCAAATGAAACTCAGCGTTACAGGCTGTGGAGACCCTAGCACGGAGGCCCATGTGGGAGCCATGAAAACTATGATTTCATTTCTCTTCCTCCTTTTTGTATACTACGGGGCTTCTCTTTTGGCGACTTTTAGCTATCTTATGAAAGAAAGCAAGTTAGTTGTGATGTTAGGAGAAATGATAGCAATTCTCTATCCTTCTGGTCATTCACTTATTTTAATTATTAGAAATAACAAACTGAGGCAGGCATCCATCAGGATGCTGAGATATGGGAGAACATTCTGCATGATGTAAAATCTTAGCTTTATAAATGGACTTTGCTAATAAAAAATACATTTTAATTTTTCCAGTTATCCTGTTTATTTCGGGTACACATCTTTAAGTGTTCTTGAGACCTGTTAACACATGAATACATATATCCCTTTGTCTGTGTAACTTCAGATTCTCATCTTCAGAAGCCCTTTCCTCCAAGACTTTGAGAGCTCACACTTCCCTTGTTGCCTTCTTACTGCAGATGTTAGGCATGTACTGCCTAGTTAAGTTCCTTTAAGATTTTACATAGGCCCATGATAAAGAGCACTGAATTGCACTAATTGCTTTTTCATTTTTTTCCCATCATACACTTTTTTCATTGCTGGCCCTTAATTTTGCTCCCTTCATGGCTCTGTCAGGTCACTCCCCTCTAGCTTATTAACTAGGCATTCAGATCTCGCCTGTTTCATCTCTGGTTCAGTGTCCCAGTTATGAATCTGTCTCCTCCCAAGTGAGTGATGTTTTAGGTGGTCTCCTAGATAGTATTTTCTGGTTGACCTTATTCTGGTACCTCCTATTGATTTTCCTTGAAATTAAATGGTCCTTACGAACAACTTGCTGCTCAGGCAGCAATAGGATGGGAATAGGTTCCATCCCAGTATCTCTCTCTATGGCCAATCCTAAGTGCTCTTCACAATCTGGATAAAAGAATGGGACAATTAATTTTGATCAGACTGCTTTTCTCAGCCTCCTTTCTTAATAAGACCTGCAGGGGTTCTTTTCACTCAGGACATTAAACAAGCAATTAATTGGGAAAAAATTAACATACATTATGGAATAACTAGATAATACAAATCACACATTACACTAAAAGAGTAATGTATGCCATAACACATACAGAGTAAATTACAAAATAAATAAATAAATAAGAGTCACTACTAAAATGTTGTTCTACTGTGAACTACTCACTAGAGTAGTGTTGAAACACTTGATCTGGCATGTCTAAATTCATGTCTGTCTGATAATGGCTGATATGAATGTCTGTCTAATAAAGGGTACCACCCTTTGCTATGTCAAATTCTGGACTATTTACATCTACTCATTTTGTTTTGTTATAACTAAAATAATAACTACCTGAAAGTTATCAATTTGTCTGCATATGATGATGTGAAATTCACTGTGGAAAGTCCTGAAATTTACAGTCTTAAGTACATAAACTTCATCAACCATATTTCTAATATCCTAGCAATTAAGTTGCTATTTGTTGTACAAGACAGGGAAATTGATATTCTTCTAATGGAATATATTGGTATATTCTACAAAATACCTGTTAATCCTACACTAGAATGAACTTTACATTCTTCTGCAAGTTTAGATGAAAGAAATGTTTTGTAAGATTAGTACTTCTGGGAAGGCTTCCCTCCATTAATGTGAAGTCCTTCCTTTCATGTTTAGTTTTCTGTATCTTCAAGGTTTGAAGTACCTCCACTGACCACCAAAGTTCAAAGTAGTTCAAGTAGTAAGGTTCAAAGCAGTAAGTTCAAAGTAGTAAGGTGACAAAACATTCTCTTGCAAATTTTTTTTGGTTTTCTTTTCTGCTTTTTTTTTTTTATTGTAGTAGGGTATATAATATGAGATCTGCACTTTTAACAGATTTTTTAAAAAAGATTTTATTTATTTATTTGTGAGAGAGAGAGAGAGAGAGCGAGCACAGGCAGACAGAGTGGCAGGCAGAGGCAGAGGGAGAAGCAGGCTCCCTGCCGAGCGAGGAGCCTGATGTGGGACTCGATCCCAGGACGCTGGGATCATGACCTGAGCCGAAGGCAGCCGCTTAACCAACTGAGCCACACAGGTGTCCCTTTTAACAGATTTTTAAGTGTACAATATAATGTTGTTAACTATAGGCACAATATTGTAAACCATATCTCTAAAATAAATTCATCTTGTGTAACTGAAACCTGATACTCGTTGAATAATAACTCTGCATTCTTATCTCCCCTCAGGCCCTGGCAACCACTATTTTATTCTTTGCTTTGATGACCTGACTATCCTAGATACCTATATAAGTGGAATTGGGCAATATTTATCCTTCTGTAACTAGCTTATTTAACTTGGCATAATATCCTCCATATTTCTGCATATTTCATAATTCTGCATATTTCAGAATTTTCTTTTTTAAGACTGAATGATATTCCATTGTCTGTATATAACACATTTTCTTTATTTTTCATATGCCAGTGAGCAATTAGGCTCTTTCTACATTTAGGTGTTGTGCAGGACACTGCAATAAATAGGGCTAATATCACTTTGAGATCTTGATTTCAATTCTTTGAGATAAATAACCAGATTTGGGGATGCTGGATCATGTGGTAGTTGTATTTTTAATCTTTTGAGGAACTTTCATCCTGTTTCCATAGTAGCTGCACCATAATTTATATGCTATATAACACAAGTATGCAGAAAATCTATAATTACCTGAAAACAAAAACAAAAACAAAAGCATATCCTAAAATTTATTTGAGTAAAGGTATTATCATAGTTACAGAGACCTTTTATTTACCAGGGTACTAAGGAGAAGAAAATGATATGCTCGGGTCAGGGATCATTTCTAAGATCAGAGGAAAGCAGTCATCTGTGAACCTAGCTACATAATGAGATAGTTTGTTCAAAAATCAGGGCTGCATCTCAGGAATGAAGATTTGTCCTTTAAGGAAGGATGGAAAGATACCTGTTGCCAAAGAAAGTATCATCACTCCAGAATTATTCTATGGAAATACTATATAGCAAAGTGTTTCTCAGTAACTCGAAATTAGAGAAGCTACTGCAAAATAGGAATCGCTTGTAAGAATGAGGTAAACTTAATCATCTGTCTCTTCCCTTATAGTCTAGAAAGGCTAATGATCTAGATTCTCAGATGCAATTTGGCAAGGCAGAGGGTGTAGAGTAGATAAAAACACAGGATTTTAATCTCTTCTCTCATATGTGCACTGCTCTTGAGAACATTTTAAATGAAAAGGGAAAATATAAAGATAATCAATACTCCATTAGGGCTCCTTCATCTTGTTATATATTACATCACAAACTAAGTGACCATTAAATTGACTTGACTAAGAAGACAATGTGTTATTTTAAAAGATCTTGTACATGTAGCTCTTCATCTGAACGACCAAGATAAATGAACTAAAATATTTTTTAGACCCGGATAATCTATATTTAGTGTTAATCTGCTAAATTCCCTGAAAATGTACAGTTCTCAATGTTAACCCAAACTTTGAATTTTTAGCAGTAGTCAATATTATCATTTAGGAAAATGAAGATTCCTCTACAAATTTCAATTTTGGCCTGTTTTGTAATAACCAGAAAATCCTTGGAGTTTAGATTTCCAGATAAAATACAGGACACCCAATTAAATTTGAATTTTAGTACTTCCTGGAAGTACTAATTTCATGCAATTTGGGACATACACTAACAAAAAAGATCATTCATTTTATTTTATTTTATTTTTTTCAGTGAAAGATCATTCATTGTTTTTTTGAAATTCAAGTTTAACTGGGTGTCCTGTATTTTTATTTGCTAAATCTAGCAGCCCTATTGAGGTTACTAGTATATGTCCCAGATTAATGAATCCAAAATTTGCAAAACATAGCCTTGCAAAACACAGACAGTGCAGGACCATGAAAAGGAATGGGTCTAATTTGCATCCTAAAATGTAGCTCAACCTAAATTAACCATATGTGGAAAAGTAAGGCCTGCCGATCCAGGTTTTACATACAGGTGATACATGCAGTGGCCAGGCCAGGGATTGCCAACCACATTTGCTTCTCAAGACTAATTAGGATTTAATGATGATCGCTACAGTCTTCATTTTTCACTCCAGTCTCCACCACAAGGCAGACTACAATAAGAGAGGCAAAGGAAATTAGAGCAAAATCGAGAAGTAGGTGTACCTATCAAACTACATCAGTTCAACTTGAAACCAATTGGTTTTTTCTGTATTTTACCATGCCGGATAAAGTGGAAACTTCCTTAATGCTCATAGCAGCTGGAGAGTTTTCAATGGGGATTTTAGGGAATGCATTCATTGGATTGGTAAACTGCATGGGCTGGATCAAGAATAGGAAGATCACCTCCATTGATTTAATCCTCACAAGTCTGGCCATATCCAGAATTTGTCTATTATGTATAATACTATTAGATTGTTTCATATTGGTGCTGTATCCAGATGTGTATACCGCCGGTAAACAAATGAGAATCATTGACTTCTTCTGGACACTAACCAACCATTTAAGTGTCTGGTTTGCCACCTGCCTCAGCATTTTCTATTTCCTCAAGATTGCAAACTTTTACCATCCCCTTTTCCTCTGGATGAAGTGGAGAATTGACAGTGTGATTCCTAGGATCCTGCTGGGGTGCTTGGCCCTCTCTATGTTTATTAGCCTTGTTGTGACTGAGAATTTGAATGATGATTTCAGGTGTTGTGTTAAGACAAAGAAGAAAGCAAATGTAACAGTGAGATGCAGAATAAATAAAGCTCAGTATGCTTCCATCAAGATTTGCCTCAACCTGTTAACGCTACTCCCTTTTTCTGCATCCCTGATCTCATTTCTCCTCTTGATCCTCTCCCTCTGGAGACATAACAGGCAGATGAAGCTCAGTGCCACCGGGTGCAGAGACTTCAACTTAGAAGCCCACGTGGGAGCCATGAAAGCTGTCATCTCCTTTCTCCTCCTTTTCATTGCCTACTATTTGGCCTTTCTCATAGCTACCTCTAGCTACTTTATGCCAGAGACTGAATTAGCAGTGATCATTGGTGAGTTAATAGCTCTAATCTATCCCTCAGGCCATTCATTTATCCTAATTCTGGGGAGCAATAAACTAAGACAGGCATCACTAACGGTGCTATGGAAAGTAAAGTATATCCTAAACAGAAGAAATTTCTAACACCACGAACAGATCTGAAGGCCAACTATCATTTACTAGGACGAAGGAAGACATAATGTTTCTTAGTTGTCTTTGGTTCTTGCATTAATGTTGGTTTCATATGGTTAATTACTCTTAAATGTATTTAGTATATCTATAATTATAACTTAGGAGATCTCATGTAGAGCTGATTTTGCCTCTTTCTCTTAGTCTCTTTCTTCTCTCTCTCCCTCCTTTCAGAGTTTTTTTCTAAAACATGTTTTGGAACATATAAAAGTTAATATCTTAATATTAGCTGTCAGAGGAAAGAATATTTTCATAGTTAGTTCTGAATCATTCCTGTA
The DNA here is from genome assembly GCA_003697995.1 of Taxidea taxus jeffersonii. Lineage (NCBI taxonomy): Eukaryota > Metazoa > Chordata > Mammalia > Carnivora > Mustelidae > Taxidea > Taxidea taxus. Next base: position 46,292 of record RCUC01136019.1, read on the forward strand.
GATGCAAAATTGTACAACTAATTCAGAACAACTGTAATAGTATCTAGTTGTTATTTGCATCCCTATGAAAAGCAGCTCACTCATCCCCATGGTCCTAGTTAGGTTTTCTCCACGGATCATCCAACTAGACTCCACCTTTGAAAAAAGTTCAATATGGTGACAGTTCTTAATCAAATGTTATGCAATTCTGTGAATGTGGCAGAAAATAGTACTGATTATAATCCTGGTTAATATATGTATTATAGTTAAAGTAAATATTGTCACAAGTTCAAAAATTATTTTGGGATAATAGATCAGTGAAAGAAAGATACTCTGTAAGTGTGAGAGAAGGAGAGTTTATATAGAAAGTTTCTATGAAACAAAGTTGGCTAAAAATGGCACTTATTTATTGCTCATTAAAGTGCATTTCTCCACAAAAGAACGTACAAGTTTGCTTTCAGCAGACAAAGACTCTACCAGACACTGATTGTCAAGATACCTTTATAAGATAAGACCCTCAATCAAAAACTAATGCATTGAGATGATAAAACATCAAAACTGTCAAAGAAGATGTTGATTCAATACAGATCACCACTACATGCCGGGAGAATACTATTGGGATTGTACATATATTATCTATGAAATTACTTTGGGAAATTTCAGAAAAAGCATATCATTTATGTTGCAGAAAGGACATTTTGGAGTGATTAACTATGTTACTAACTAGCCTAGAATAGCCATAATCTTTGTGTGGAGAAAAAAATGTTTGTAAATATTAATAAATTTGGCAAAAATAAAAATTAATTCTACATTAGTTTCATATGTTAATTTTTCTTCTCTGAATCTGAGTGTGCAAGATACACATTGATTAAAAGGATAAATTTTAAAAGATTTATATTGAGTCCTTTGTAAGTTAAAGAAACAGCAGAAAATTAGATGCATACACTGAAGCTTACTATTTTAAAATAGTCTTAAAGAATACCTGTCCCACCTCCCACATATGCAGAGACCAATATATTTGGATTTATTAGGCAAGGGAACAAAAAAAAAAACCAAAAAACCCTGGGGGCTAAGGGAAATCTTGGAAAATCCATGTTTGATGTTTTCATGTTGTAGAGTTGAGAATTTTTATTGTTTACTTACATTAGAAACATTAACACCTTAACATTTAACTTCTCTGTAAACAGTAGCCAGGCAAAGGATACTAACATGGAAAGAAAGGCTGTATTAGAAATCTCTTACTGGGGGCGCCTGGGTGGCTCAGTGGGTTAAAGCCTCTGCCTTCGGCTCAGGTCATGATCCCAGGGTCCTGAGATTGAGCCCTGCATTGGGCTTTCTGCTCAGTGGGGAGCCTGCTTCCCCCTCCTCTCTGCCTGCCTCTCTGCCTGTTTGTGATCTCTCTCTGTCAAATAAATAAATATTAAAAAAAAAAAAGAAATCTCTTACTGTACATAATTCTGCTTACTGACACGTCTAGGATGAAAGTAACATAACCAAGTGGTTTATCTTCTGAGATTATATTAATTCTGAGGAATTAGGCAACAATGATAACTTAGGGTTGAAAGAAGCTTGTATTATTCTTTTACTCTCAGTGTTTAGAGTAGAGTTTTTCAGGCTTACTCTAAGAGAATGCAGCAAACAGTTTACAGTGAATGCAGGCAAATTCTTTCTTGTTTTTATTCCTTGTTTAATAAGTACACATGCACTCACAAATTGAATACTTGAGTGTTATACACGATATTGCATGCTGTAAATACAGATGAAATGTGACAAAGTCCATGCCTCATGTAATGCACAGTCATAGAAAACATTATGGAAGACAGATAATGATCAAGTAAACAAACTCAGGGGCACCTGGGTGGCTCAGAGGGTTGAGCCTCTGCCTTCAGCTCAGGTCATGGTCTCAGGATCTTGGGATCGAGCCCCACATCGGGCTCTCTGCTCAGCAGGAAGCCTGCATCCCCCGCCCCTCGGCCTGCCTCTCCGCCAACTTGTGATCTCTGTCTGTCAAATAAATAAATAAAATATTTTTTAAAAAGTAAACAAACTCAGAGTTATAAGTCATGATTGATACAGCTTAGAATAACTGGAGAAGAGGAAGAGCTTTATAGAGTATAGTTAGAATAGACCTGCCTGAGAAACAGATTTCAAACTAAAACTTGAATCACAAATACAATTCAGCCATGTGCCATCCTGGACAAATAATCTCCCAAAAATATGGCATTGCAAGTGCCAGTATCCCCAGGAGCAAGTGTTTGAGAAGAGAAATAAGATCTGAGTGACCAGAGCATGGTGAAGAAGTAGTGACTGGCAAGATCATAAAAAAGCCTTTTAAGTAATGAGAGGGAATTTAGATTTAAGTGCCATGAGAAAACATCAAAAGAATAACACAGTTTGATTTATATGTAGACTAGATGTAGATTTATATGTAGACTTAAATTTACTTTGGATATAAGAAGAATGGAAGCACTATGTACTATGTATTGGAATAAGCAGGAGGACAATTAAAGAGACCAGCTAATAAGTTATAGTGTAGTAAGTGGTCCCTATGAGAAATCATAGCGGCTCAGATTTGGATGGTGGTAAAGTTAGAACATTTTTTTCAAGATTTATTTATTTATCTGAGGAGGGGGAGGCAGAAGGAGAGAATATCCAAGCAGACTTCTACTGAGCATAGAACATGTAGCAGGGCTCAATCTCACAATCCATGAGATCATGACCTGAGTCAAAACCAAGAATCAGATGAATGAGCCCCCCAGGCACCACTAGAATTAGGACATTGTTAAAAAGATGAATTCTATATATTGTATAGGTAAAGCTGATAGGTCTTATTACTCAATTAGATAAAGCAAAAGAATTGAAGAAGAAGAAGATTCGAAAAATGTTTATATCATTTTACTTTAACAATTCTGACTATATAGCTACCTAAGATTGAGTGGAAAATGTTGAAGGGGGTTGGGAGAACAAAAATCAAAAATTCTTTTTTTTTAACACATTAAGTTTAGAAGATCTAGGAAATAACCAGGTGGAAATGTCAAATAGATAACTGAGTATATGAATCTTTCACTAAGGATTGAAATAAGAGATATATATCTGGGAGTCATCAACATAAAAAAAAGGATTACCCAAAAACTTTCTAGAGAAGTGACAGTAGATTTGAACCCTGAGATATTCAAATCTTTAGAAGGTAAATTGCAGAGAGGCTACAGCAAAAGAAAAAAAGTAGAGCTTGTAGGAAGGTAAGCAAAAAGCAATGAAATGTCTGGTTGACTGGAAATGAGATGTCATTGTGTTCGGCAGAGGGGGAGATCAGCTTTCAAATGCTGCTGAGTAAAACAGTGAAATTGATATAACAATAATAATAAAAAAA